>JAFEMH010000239.1:340000-630000 GCA_022495995.1 Adenophora triphylla var. japonica | reverse complement strand
AAACCCAAATGAAGTGATGACGTTATGGAATTTCCTATACCATTGGCGGGAAGCTTGTTTCAGTCCATATATAGATTTATTAATCTTACACACCAAATGCTCACCACCACTAAAGGAGAATCCTTCTGGTTATTTCATATAAACCTCTTCCTCTAGATCACCATTAAGGAAAGCCGTTTTCACGTCCATTTGATGCAACTCTAAATCAAAATGGGCTACCAATACAATAATTACTCGAAGGGAATCTTTCTTAGATATAGGGGAAAAGGTTTCCGTGTAATCGATTCCTTCTCTTTGTGAGAATCCTTTGGCAACAAGTCTTGCCTTATGTCTCTCGATGTTGCCTTGTGAGTCTTTCTTTGTTTTGAAGACCCATTTACATCCAATGGCTTTTACACCATTTGGAAACTCGACGAGATCCCAGACTTTGTTAGTTGCCATAGAATTCATCTCATCATTCATGGCATTGTACCATAAGCTTGAATCGTTAGATCTTATGGCTTGTGAAAACGTTTCAGGATCATTTTCGGCTCCAATATTGTAGTCACACTCTTGTAGATACACGACATAGTCACTAGGAATTGCTGACCTCCTTGCCCTCGTAGATCTTCTTAAAGCTGGATCAACATTATCCTGAGGAGCAGGATCATGTTGTTCAGCAGGTTCAACATTTTCATGTATTTGTTGAACTTCATCTACTATTGGATTAGGATCAGCTTGTGGTGCTTCTTGAACTGATTCTTCAACACGTGTTTGTTCTTGAGGAGTGTTGTTAACAATAATGACCGGTTCATAACTTGAAGTGGTACGCTGAGCATCAGAATGATCTTTCCTTTGATCAATGTTCAAGGATCGATCGCTCCCACTGATCAAGTCATTCTCAAGAAATTTTGCATTTCTTGATTCCACAAACCTAGTGCTGTGAGATGGACAATAAAATCTGTATCCCTTAGATCTTTCGGCATATCCAACAAAATATCCACTTATGGTCCTTGGGTCCAACTTCTTTTCTTGTGGATTATAGATTCTCACTTCAGACGGACATCCCCAAACACGCACATGTTGCAAACTGGGTTTCCAACCTTTGAATATCTCAAAAGACGTTTTTAGAACGGCCTTGGTTGGAACTCGGTTTAATATGTACGTAGCCGTCTTAAGTGCTTCGCTCCACAAGGATCGAGGAAGTTTGGAGCTTTCAATCATGCTTCGCACCATGTCCAATAATGTTCGATTTCTTCTTTCAGCTACTCCATTTTGTTATGGAGTACCTGGCATGATATATTCTGGAACTATACCATTCTCTCGAAGAAATCTCGCAAATGGACCAGGTGCTTGTCCATTTTTAGTATATCTACCATAGTAATCTCCACCTCTATCTGATCTCACGATCTTAATTTGCTTGCCGCATTGTTTCTCTACTTCTGCTTTAAACACCTTAAAAGCATCAAGTGCTTCATTCTTATTGTTAAGCATATAGAGATACATATATCGCGAGTAATCATCTATGAATGAGACAAAGTACTTGTCACAGTATGCATCCATGTCTGGACTACAAATATCTGTATGTATGATTTCCAATAAATCTGAGCTTCTTCTGAAACCTTTTTTGGCTTATTTGACATGTCATTTTGCTTACCCTTAATGCAGGCTATACACGTTTCAAAGTCTGTAAAATCTAAAGTACTAAGTACTCCATCGTTTACCAAATTTTTAATTTTATTAATGGAGATATGTCCCAATCTCCGGTGCCACAACATAGAAGAATCGTCATTCATAACACATCTTTTGGTACCAATATGAACGAGCATAGATGAGTGGTCATCATCATTTTTCAAATTTAAGTTAAAAAGACCATTAGACAAAATACCATTTCCAATAACTTTAGATTTGAAAATTAAATCAAAACCACTTTCTGAAAAGTTAAAGGAATAACCATCTGATACAAGTCTAGAAACGGAAATTTAATTCCTAGAAAAACTGGGAATATAAAAAGTCTTTTTCAAACTTAAATGAAAACCACTACTTAAAACTAAATTGCACGTTCCAACGACCTCTACATATAAAGGCATCTGATTTCCTGAATAGACGCTGCATTCATTTCCCACTGATTTTCGCAGGTTTTTTAATCCCTGCAATGAAGTGGTAATATGAATTGTAGAACCAGAATCAATCCACCATGTTTTATGATTTACAATAGTCATATTGGATTCATAACAAACAAAAGAAAGTTGAGTACCTTTCTTATCAAGCCAATTCTTGAACTTAGGACATTCCTTCTTAATGTGTCCCTTCTTTTTGCAAAAGAAGCACACAGGATCCTTCTTAATGTCCTTGTTGGAAGGGATTTTTCCCTTTCCCTTGTCCTTGGCTTGACCATTCTTCTTGTTCTTTCCAACTGTAGTGAAATTCACACTCTCCTTTTCCTTAACCTCCATAAGCAGCCTGCCCTCTTCCTGAACACACATGGTCATCAATTCATTGATTGTCCATTTATCCTTATGTGTGTTATATGATATCTTGAATGGGCCATACTGGTGAGGTAAGGTGGAAAGGATATAATGAACCAAGAAGACTTCCGACATCTCAACCTCTAATGCTTTTAGCCGAGCCGCTATATCCCTCATGTGCATGATATGATCACGCACACCCTTAATGCTATTGAGCCTTAGGGATGTAAACTCCATGATCAGGGTACTTGCCATTGCCTTATCTCGAAGTGGCAACCGATCATCAACAGCCTTTAGTAATTCCTGAACCTTCTTGATATGCTCGACTGAACCCCTTATGCCAGCTGAGATCTTAGTCTTTATGAAACTCACACAGAGACGATTAGATCGGTCCCATTTTTCATAAAGTTCAACATCATCCGAAAGGCTAGTTTCAGTAATTGGAGGGGGTTCATTCTTCCTTATGGCATAGTCAAGGTCCAACCATCCTAAATGAAGGAGAACCCTCTCCTTCCACACTTTGTAGTTGTCCCCTTTAAGCTCAGGAACATCACATCTCATATCAGGGTAATCAACAGATTGAATTGCTGCAAATTAATTGTAAATCCTCATATTATTAATATTGAGGCTAGTAATGTGAGCACCCCAACCCGGGACCTAACACGTGTCCCGAGCTAAGGGAGCTCAAACTAAGAAAAACCATTTAAATTTTTAAACATTTGTTTGCCTTTAAAAGAAAACCACTTTTCAAACTTCCAAATAAAAATCAATTGATAATATCCCTACTTAAAGGAAATCCAACTACAACTTTAATAAACCGAAATCTAACCAATTACATTGGAAACCTTAATTAACCTTGTTTAACAAAAGAGTTTTCCATACAAATTACAAAAGAAGAATACTTAATAAATACTCCTAACAACCGACTCCTATACTTAACTTGTCAAGCCCCAAAAGCAAAAGTCCACAATGAAATCCCCGGCCTCACGGGTTCGGGTCACCGTCTCGGAATCTAAAACAAGAAGGGAGAGGGGTGAGAATAAATCTCAATGAGCTATTATGATATGCAAAGAAGATGCCAAACAAAGTGCAACACATAGCATGGTAGCACATAACACATTATGAAAACGGTAAACACCTTTCGTTACCTCATTTTACCTTTCCCGTCTGAACAATAAGTCGTACAACGTGGGAGTAAAACTCCACTCTTTGGTGAATTGCCTCCAGCACATTCACCTCTTATAGGACTCATACCCCAGAGATCCATATAAGAAAGGATACCTATATTAGAGTATCCAACAATAATATCGTCCCTCCTTACAACAATCGCAACAGTCCGTAAAGCCTTTTGGGTCAATACGTTAGCACGCCCACTCCGTGGCCACAGAGTGGGGAAGGGTCACCGGTATGACAAACCTTCAATCACTTATTGAACAAATCAATAATTGATTGAAATCCATCATACCCACCCGAACATAAACACGCTCAAGCACATAATAGATACTTGAGATAATCCACAAAACGGGATAACAATATAATAACATGGTAATGTATACTCATGCTAAACAGAACCATAGTACAACAATTCATATAATACACAATGCATAACCCATCAATGCATATGAACTCAATTTTAGGTAACAATATAACCACATAATCCACACCGGAATACCATAAAATCAACGAGCCAGATAGTCCTCAACCGGGATACAATACTAGCAACAAACCAGATAATCCACAACGGGAAAACGACCCAACCATATACCAAATAATCCACAATTGGGATAATCATGCTACAGTGATACATATACATTAACACAATAGTGTGGCCTATGGTTTTAAACATGATTCAAGCTAACTACCCAGAGTATGGGCAAGTAAGGTCACCGAGTATCATAAACCAATCCTACGAAGTCATTACTCAACCTTGAATAAATCTTATTAAAAGTGCAAGACCTACTTCCCAAGTTTGGACCACTTTCCGAACAATATTTAACTACTCCTACAATTCCATTTTGACCAAATAAAAGGTCATGGCCAAGCCAAGGTATCCTACTCTAACCTAGGTTAAAGAGGATCAATTCGTATCCGGGTTGATTAGGTTCTACTAATTTATATTGGTTGGGAGTCACCATTTATAAGAGGTCAAACAACTTGCTAAACAATTCTTGTTTAAATTGAAAAAGGTTGGTTCAGGGGCTTGGGCGACCGCCCTAACCACTTGGGCGACCGCCCAAGTGGACTTCCTAGGAAATTGAGGTTTCTGCCATCTTGGGCGACCGCCCTAACCTACTTGGGCGACCGCCCAAGTGCTCTTCCAAGGCAACCATGTTTCTGTGGCTATGGGCGACCGTTAACCTACTGGGCGACCGCCCAAGCCTCCTTCAAAGACAAAAATTCAGAATTTTACCCTTTTATGCCTAGGTTTCCATTCCTTCCAACTAAGCTTAAGTCAAGAACACCAAAAGATGCTTTAACCTTACCAAGTCCCATACCAACATGTAAACTCCAAAATCAAGTAACCCTAGATTATTTATCACTACAATTTCTACCCATTCCTTTAAATCTAAGTCAACTCCCATGAACCACAACATCTTTTTAAGTCATTAATCCATTTTCTAACTCCAAGAAGACTTCCAAAACATATAACAACAATCACAACACCAAGAACAACAATAGATAGTTTATGAGCAAATAAATGAAAGGAGGTCATAACAACTCACTTTTGGATTTTATAAGGAAAGATTGATCTTTCTAACTTGATGGCTTCCTCTAGGTGATCCAACTTCAATGGTGCTCTTAGACTTGATTTTTGGTGAAGAAGTGTCTTGGATTCAAAGCTTGGGAGAAGGAGTTTCCATGGAGTCTCAAAGGTTCCTCTAGGAAGGAGGAAGTATGAGGAATGAGGGAGAAGGGGGAAAGGGAGTAAGAGGAGGATAATGGAGAGGGGGGGGGCCGGTTTAAGGAGGGAGTTTGGGGGAGGGGCACTTGTCAACTAGGGAGAGAGCAAGACTTCATTTGGCCCCCCAAGGAAAATCTAGCAAAGGCTTTCTCCTCAATTTAAATTAAAACAAAACCTTATCCCAATAATTCATCCTACTCATTTAACCTCCCTACACTATTTATCATATTTCCATTTTTATTATTTCTTCATGGTTCTTATTTAATGTCCAATAAATTCATAAAAGATTCTAAATTTACTTCTCACCCAAATTATCTTAAATTAAAAATTTTAAAGACATAATAGAACACATAAATTAACATAAATATTAGAAGCATATAATATAATATTTAAAACCAGTGCCTAGGATTGGGGTCGTTACACTCACTCCCCCTTAAAGAAAATTCGTCCCGAATTTGACTGTCACTTACCCTAAGGTTCAAATAGCGAAGGTTACCTTTCACACATTCTAACTTAATATTTTCAATTAGACTTTTCAAGGGCAAGATTCTACTATACATTCTCACAACCCGAGTACTCTAGAACTTCACTTCCCAATTAGTCTCTTCACTTCTATGATTCTTCCCAAGATTTCTAATTTCATTAATAATACGATTTTACGACGCAACACCCCAAGAATACCATACAATTATTACTACCCGAATTTCCACGACCTCAAGAAAGTACAATTAAATAAAAGTATTACAACTTAAGTTACCAAATATATCACGATATTATTTTTAAAACTTCAAATATTTTATAAGTTGATCCAAGTCGGTCTATAAGTCAAGTCGTGAATCCTTTCTAGAACTTCAATTGGATTAACAAACTTTGGCGCTAAATTACCTTAGGACTAACTTTACTAATTCCATCCCAATAAATTGGAGATCGATACTATCTCCCTGAACTACGCCTCATACGATTTTATCTCAAAGCTAGAATGATACCTGCTATTTACTCAAACTCGCTAAGGTTAATTAAACTTCTCAAGTTGAAGGGAAATCTGTCACACAAACATAACCTATTCTTCCAGAATTTGGGTAGTCTTCAAATCTCTTCCTTTCGACTAACTAAATCTTTCAACTCTTAGGGTCGGTAACTAACCCCGGAAGGGAGCTTCAAAAGATAAGATTCCACTTAAACCACACAAACAATTGTAACCACTCTTCGATAAATGATAAGAAAATTCCGCTTTACCTAAGTTAGCTTCCCCGGAACATACGCTATCACCTTCCCATTTTGGATAACACAACACCCTGATCTTCCGGTAATACATACTTAAAACTTCACAAGATCCTCACATCCACTAGGTAAGGTAAGGATCGGGTTCAAAGCTAACCTATTCTCCATTACTAACCACATGATTCATCCTTATTACATCCTACACCATTTATACGTCCTTTAGAGTCAACTAAAGCAACGACTCTACAATTCTTAAGAATTCCTTAAATTTCTTAGGTAACACTTGCCAACTTAAAGATCACTGACTTAATCCTCACAAGATCTATGGTAACATCCACGTTTAAGACTATAGAACCCAAAATTTTGAAAACTTCTCAAGCCAACTCACACTAGCTAAACTTTGCATACAAGTACTTCTCACCAAGGATTATTAACCCTATCCTCCAATGATTTTCATGATCCTCTCGGAACTTTAATTAACAAGAGACCCTCAATTCTAATTACCATAAAGCCATCAAAATAAGGCTTAAAATTCTGCTTATCATACTTAGAATAAACACATACGATACCTTGATGAAAATACAATTACCATCTACTCACAACTAGCACGAAAATTTTCCGGAAAGACTTCTTATGCAAGTCTAACACCAACCAAATACCTTTTACACTTTTTAACCAGCATTTTAAACTTACGCGCATATATAACAAGAATACCATATAAAGGTTTATCTATATCAAATACCAATATAATCAAATTGGGTATAGAAAAGAAGACTCATTTTTTATGACAGTCTACCAATGCATAACAACTACTTAACCCTCCAGGTCAAGTATATCTCCTTTTTACAAATTGGTAATCATGCCAAATTAACTGGCAATACATACTCAGTCATGACCACATCACTATCGTGGTAAATCAGGGGAGGTTCGAGGTATCCTCTCATAAGAGCAGAATCCTCTAACAATAAAACAACATCTCAAACAATATATGTCACATATAAGCAAAATGTGATGCCAAGCATAAATGATATGCAACAGGATCCATAAAGTATGACCCCTAATTCTGAGACAGGGAATATACCTTTAGTAACCTCTGAGGAAACTATCTCTCCTAGGTTCGAAACATGTACTCGACCATAGACCTTCTCTTTCGGTTCTCCTTCGCTATCTCTTTTGGTACCACCTCTTTGACGTCCACCCGCCGACCGCCGCTTGAAACTCGACCACGAAGAAACTTTGGACAATTCCTCCTAAAGTGTCCCAATTCCCCACACTTAATACACTTACCTTGTTTACTCCAACAATGATCTTCGGTATGCCCAATCTTCTTGCAAAATTTACAATTCATCCCATACTGTTTGGATTTTGGCCTAGATGAAGAAGCTACAACAAACTCTCCTCTCACACTTCCTGAAGTTAAGGTCCTTGGCTGTCCTCTAATGATTTTGGATCCTTGTCCTATACACTTTGGCTTGTTTCCAATCTTACTTCCGGATCTTCCACTATTTTTCTCAATGTCCTTCTCGACCTTATATGCCCTATCTATGGTGTCGATAATCAATGAAACTATCAATCCATAATTTCTTCCTAAACTCACTCCTCAAACCTGTTACAAACTTACGAACCCTTTTCACTTCATGCGATACCAAATGAGGGCAACACTTAGCTAATTCCTCAAACCGGACCGAATGCGATTCACCGTCATGTTCCACTTGTTTTAGTCTTAAGAATTCAATCTCCTTCTTATCCCTTGTAACCGTGGAAATGAAATAGTCCTCGAGCTGTTGAGTGAAATTATCCCAAGTCTCGGGCGTATGATCCCGCTCCCAACTTCCCTTCACAATCTCGCCACCACCGATCAATTTGGACCTTCAAGTTTGAAAACGGCATACCTAACTCTCTCTTTGTTGGGACTTCCTATAACCTCGAAAATCCTATTCATTTACGCTAACCATTTTTCCGCCTTTAACGGATTCGGATCTCCGTAAAAGCTCGGTGGGTTCAATCCTCACAAATCTATCTAATCCATCACTTTGGTATCCCTCAGGTTGATTCGGAACCGATCCTCTAGTCTCCATATTATGTACAAACATCCTGAACAATTTCATCATCTCTTCATTCTGATTTCCACCTATACCCATATCTCCTTCAATTTCTAGGACCTTCCGCTGATCATCCTTGCTTAGGCCATTAGAACGAACTCTGCATTAAACACTCGGCGTCAATTTCCACACATTCCCCCTTAGTTTAGACATCTACCCTTGACCTCTAAACTAAGCTCGATATTAACCGTGAGCACCCCAACCCGGGACCTAACACGTGTCCCGAGCTAAGGGAGCTCAAACTAAGAAAACCATTTAAATTTTTAAACATTTGTTTGCCTTTAAAAGAAAACCACTTTTCAAACTTCCAAATAAAAATCAATTGATAATATCCCTACTTAAAGGAAATCCAACTACAACTTTAATAAACCGAAATCTAACCAATTACATTGGAAACCTTAATTAACCTTGTTTAACAAAAGAGTTTTCCATACAAATTACAAAAGAAGAATACTTAATAAATACTCCTAACAACCGACTCCTATACTTAACTTGTCAAGCCCCAAAAGCAAAAGTCCACAATGAAATCCCCGGCCTCACGGGTTCGGGTCACTGTCTCGGAATCTAAAACAAGAAAGGAAGAGGGGTGAGAATAAATCTCAATGAGCTATTATGATATGCGGCAAGATGCCAAACAAAGTGCAACACAACGTAGCATGGTAGCACATAACACATTATGAAAACGGTAAACACCTTTCGTTACCTCATTTTACCTTTCCCGTCCGAACAATAAGTCGTACAACGTGGGAGTAAAACTCC
Organism: Adenophora triphylla var. japonica; assembly: GCA_022495995.1. Taxonomy (NCBI): domain Eukaryota; kingdom Viridiplantae; phylum Streptophyta; class Magnoliopsida; order Asterales; family Campanulaceae; genus Adenophora; species Adenophora triphylla. The sequence continues at coordinate 620,569 of JAFEMH010000239.1, read as the reverse complement.
ACTCTTTGGTGAATTGCCTCCAAAGACATTCACCTCTTATAGGACTCATACCCCGAGATCCATATAAGAAAGGATACCTATATTAGAGTATCCAACAATAATATCGTCCCTCCTTACAACAATCGCAGCAGTGCCTAAAGCCTTTTGGGTCAATACAGTCGTTAGCACAGCCCCACTCCGTGGCCACAGAGTGGGGAAGGGTCACCGGTATGACAAACCTTCAATCACTTATTGAACAAATCAATAATTGATTGAAATCCATCATACCCACCCGAACATAAACACGCTCAAGCACATAATAGATACTTGAGATAATCCACAAAACGGGATAACAATATAATAACATGGTAATGTATACTCATGCTAAACAGAACCATAGTACAACAATTCATATAATACACAATGCATAACCCATCAATGCATATGAACTCAATTTTAGGTAACAATATAACCACATAATCCACACCGGAATACCATAAAATCAACGAGCCAGATAGTCCTCAACCGGGATACAATACTAGCAACAAACCAGATAATCCACAACGGGAAAACGACCCAACCATATACCAAATAATCCACAATTGGGATAATCATGCTACAGTGATACATATACATTAACACAATAGTGTGGCCTATGGTTTTAAACATGATTCAAGCTAACTACCCAGAGTATGGGCAAGTAAGGTCACCGAGTATCATAAACCAATCCTACGAAGTCATTACTCAACCTTGAATAAATCTTATTAAAAGTGCAAGACCTACTTCCCAAGTTTGGACCACTTTTCGAACAATATTTAACTACTCCTACAATTCCATTTTGACCAAATAAAAGGTCATGGCCAAGCCAAGGTATCCTACTCTAACCTAGGTTAAAGAGGATCAATTCGTATCCGGGTTGATTAGGTTCTACTAATTTATATTGGTTGGGAGTCACCATTTATAAGAGGTCAAACAACTTGCTAAACAATTCTTGTTTAAATTGAAAAAGGTTGGTTCAGGGGCTTGGGCGACCGCCCTAACCACTTGGGCGACCGCCCAAGTGGACTTCCTAGGAAATTGAGGTTTACGCCATCTTGGGCGACCGCCTAACCTACTGGGGCGACCGCCCAAGTGCTCTTCCAAGGCAACCATGTTTACGTGGCTATGGGCGACCGCCTAACCTACTTGGGCGACCGCCCAAGCCTCCCTTCAGCACAAAAATTCAGAATTTTACCCTTTTATGCCTAGGTTTCCATTCCTTCCAACTAAGCTTAAGTCAAGAACACCAAAAGATGCTTTAACCTTACCAAGTCCCATACCAACATGTAAACCCCAAAATCAAGTAACCCTAGATTATTTATCACTACAATTTCTACCCATTCCTTTAAATCTAAGTCAACTCCCATGAACCACAACATCTTTTTAAGTCATTAATCCATTTTCTAACTCCAAGAAGACTTCCAAAACATATAACAACAATCACAACACCAAGAACAACAATAGATAGTTTATGAGCAAATAAATGAAAGGAGGTCATAACAACTCACTTTTGGATTTTATAAGGAAAGATTGATCTTTCTAACTTGATGGCTTCCTCTAGGTGATCCAACTTCAATGGTGCTCTTAGACTTGATTTTTGGTGAAGAAGTGTCTTGGATTCAAAGCTTGGGAGAAGGAGTTTCCATGGAGTCTCAAAGGTTCCTCTAGGAAGGAGGAAGTATGAGGAATGAGGGAGAAGGGGGAAAGGGAGTAAGAGGAGGATAATGGAGAGGGGGGGGGGCCGGTTTAAGGAGGGAGTTTGGGGGAGGGGCACTTGTCAACTAGGGAGAGAGCAAGACTTCATTTGGCCCCCCAAGGAAAATCTAGCAAAGGCTTTCTCCTCAATTTAAATTAAAACAAAACCTTATCCCAATAATTCATCCTACTCATTTAACCTCCCTACACTATTTATCATATTTCCATTTTTATTATTTCTTCATGGTTCTTATTTAATGTCCAATAAATTCATAAAAGATTCTAAATTTACTTCTCACCCAAATTATCTTAAATTAAGAATTTTAAAGACATAATAGAACACATAAATTAACATAAATATTAGAAGCATATAATATAATATTTAAAACCAGTGCCTAGGATTGGGGTCGTTACAAGTAAAATATAGCATGATTTACCAATGTAAAAATATGCGAAACATGAACCTAGTGACATAAAACTTGCCTGTGGACTAAAGTTCTAATTCAATTAGATTCATTTAACTTTATGATAAAATCATCAAAACTATGTTCCTTTTTTTAATCACTGTGGGTAAATTAAAAATATAGTTTAATATTTTATCCTAATTAATCATACATAATATAATAGAAATTCCTGTGGGATAAAATCTATTACATAAAGTATAATTATTTACAATTAATGTTTAATCCAGATTGTGATCTCAAATCTAAATATATAATTTCAATTAATTAAAGATGATGTGGCTACTCCATAATTAATTAAAACCATATGTATCACATAAACATTAACAATAATTGCATAAACCGCAAGCAATATTCTATGAATTTATTTGAAATGGACTAGTGTTCTGTCGAACTTAAGATGACATGTATAAATAGGTAATTAATATTTTATACAAGTCAACTAAATGACATAATGTGAACACATATAAATTCAAAGAGCAATACTTTATCATTATAGCATACATATATATAAATAAAATTGTATGTACTAAAATATATAAAGTATGCATCCTCTTGTCAATTCATGCAAAGTAGGGAATCAAAGCCCTCATCTAAATTTGCAGTTTTACTTACCAAAGTAAGAAGTCTACACCTACTCTAATATTTTATCAATTAATTAAAATTGATCAAGAGACAGGGCAAAGTATTACGTTTGACTCACGACAAGAACTTTGTTAAAAGTCAATACATTGACTCACGGCCTTTCTTTTATTTAAATAAACAATGGTCCCACTTTTTCTTTTATTTAAATAAACAAACAACATAATATGTATCGACAACAGACAACATTACATCGTCTTCAACCTTGAGATGGGTCGGTTCCGACCCGGTTAAGACCCGAATTTCGACCCGATTAAATCTCATGATTCCCTTAACCAAAATCAACATACTATATATCAAAATGCTCAGAATTCGATTTCCTAATGATTCATAAGCATAAGTTTCAGAAATTATTATCATAGTAAGAATTTCGAAATCACAAGTATGCATAAAAACAGAGCAAGACGGAGGTTTATGAAGCTCTGATACCAAATGTAAGAATTAATTACACTAGCATGTTCGAAATCCTAAAGAACACATAATGTAATTTGCAGCGGAAGATTAGATCGACATACCTTCAGCTATTGCGCCGGAATCGGAATGGAATGGAGTCGGAGTTGCGCCGACGAAAACCTTGGAAGACTTCTAAATTCTTACTCTCTCTTTACTGATGGTGTGTATTCCTTTTATGAGAGTGAGAGAATTTAGGGACCTCCAAAATGCTTTAATTTATATTCTCTTTCCATCAAAGAGAAGTTGCTGAACATGGGTAGTTTATTGACGGTTAAAGATGATGGGTGGTTACAGAGCGGTTGCCGACGGTTGCTCCATCCACAATGTGGATCACTAACAGGGAAAAACCAAATAGGAACAATTAGTAGTTACTCTTTTATTTAATCAAAGATGAGAACAATTATTTAAGAAATAATTTTCATGAGTGAAAAGTTAGAGTCATACTTTTTTCAAGAGTAAAAGACAAGACATATTTGTTATTTTCTTATTTTATTTTGTATTTTATTTATAATGGTGCATATAATAAACAAAATAATTGTTTGGAATAGTGGTAGAGGGTAAAACTAAAGGGGCAAGGTATTGGGTTTAATTCCTGACATAGATTTACTTTTTAAATCATAATATTCGTAGATTGTCGAAAATGATGGAACGGAGGGGTTGTAGCGGCTTGATGTAGGTGGTCAATGACCAACATTGGTTGCCAGAGCTAGTGGCTGGACTGGTCGCTTGCGAGGATGGGTGGTGGATGAAAAAATGGTGGTATGTGCCTGGAGCGTTATCGAATTGGTGGTCAGAGGTCAGAGGCAGGGATTTTTGCCGGTTGGTGGTAGGTGGTTATTGTCTGCAGGTCGGAGGTGGTGGTCATTGGAGGTGGGCATGGTCGCTGAAGGGAGGTAGTCGCCGGTGGTCTGAGGTGAGTGGCCGGAGGTTGGAGGCGGTGGTCATCGAAGGTGGTGATGGTCGCCGGAGTGAGGTAGACAATAGCTGGTGGTTAATCTGGTGATGGCCGAGAGAGGGGATGTAAGAGTTTTCCTTTGTGATAGGGTATTTTTGCTATTTATAATTAATTATGGAGTTTTTTTGTAATATTTGTTTCAACACAAGGAATTTTCGGTAGAATTGAATTTATATATTTTTTTAAAAAATTCACTTACTTTATGGGCCGTTTAATTTCACATGTCCCCATCAACTTAAACTAAATCCCATAAAAACCCACAAAATATATTAAAGTCTACACATAATATTAGGCTTAAATCAAAATTACAATATAGAGTCCAAAGTTTTTTTTTTAGAAAACCCTATTATTTTTTTAATGAGATTTTATGCTCCATTTGGGATTTTTTTATGGACGAATGATATTTTGAGCCCCAAAGTTTAGGGGGTGTTCCTAATATGTGTCCCATTCTATCACTAATTACAATATAGAGTCCAAAGTTTATATTCTGTTAATATTTTAGGATTTTTAATCAATTTTGTTAGAAAATCCCGTTAAATGATCACGTACAAGTCACATGTCATTTAACGGAGAATGTTTTCGAACACAAATTCTTTCGTTGTTGTTTTAATGCAAATTAAATGAAAATAAATTAACCATATGGTCCCTCAAATGATTTATAACTTTATAAGATTCCAGAAATATCATTGTACCCCAAACAAAACCTTACCCCTCCTCTCCCCTCTCACACACTGTCTCTCTCTCTCTCTCTTCAACTTTCTCTCTCTACCCCCATCTTCTTCATCATCTTCCAATCCACCCACCTCCATCAGCACACCCAGCATCACCTCACCTCCACCCTCCACTCCCCTCTCGCCACCCCAATCATCACTTCCATTCATAATCTGAATATTTTGATATTTAGAGATACCGTTAGCAGGACCATTACCGTTGATGTTGTGAGCCACCTGAGCCGCCGCAGTTGTCTTATGGTTGCCGTTGTCAGCACTGCCGTTCATTTGACCAGTAGACTGTGGAGACGGGGCCGGCGGTGGTGGAGTAATCATCTGTTGCTGCTGTTGATTAACCATCATGTTAAAATTCTGATCATTTGACGGGGCAATCGGGCTGTCGTTGGCCAAATGAGTCGATTTGGATTGATCGAGACAAATATTTCTTTGTAAGGCACAATCCATTGGTTCAGGACATAATTGACCGCAACGGGATAGCGACTGAAATCTTCTGATATTCGCCGTAAATAGTCATCAAACGATGCCTCTGTATCAGCTTTGACCATTACATTCCAATGAAGAATGAACGCCTCCCAAATCTCTTGCATATCAAACATTTTCTTGCATTTTTCTAGAATATTCCTGTTTCTCAAAAAGTTCGGCTCTGGTTTGTCGAATCTGGGTTGTTTTTCGGTCAGTACTGGCCAAATTTTTAAAATATTTCGGCCACACCCGGCCGAACCTTTTAAAATGGTTCGGTCACACCCAGCCGAATTTGTGAAATTTTTCGGACACTACTGGCAGAACCTTTTAAAAAAAATTTGGCCACCACTGGCCGAACCTTTGTTTTTCTTCTTACACCTCCCTTATTGTTTTATTGAATTGTTGCAGTATTCACTGCGTGACAACAACTATGACCTAGTTGATTTTGAAAGTGTTTTGCGAGACTACACCACATAATTCACAATGCCTTTATTTTTTCGAGATCGTAAAATAATGTTTGAATGGGCTTGTAAAAGGGGGGAAGAGCATGGGTTTATCATCATCATCGGTAGTTCGGATAAAGGAAGCCGTAATTCCGCTCCTCGAATGACGCTTGTTTGTGAACGCTGGGGGACATACAAGGAAAAGCCAATCTCTCTGTCCTCTCAAGAATCTGTCAACAATGAAATATTGGGAAAAAAATAGAGAGAGCGGAACAAAGAAATGCGATTGTAAGTTTCAGTTGAACGTTAAACAAGTCACGGTTGATGGTCAATGGCAATTAAAAGTGGTTTGTGGTGTTCACAATCATCCGATTTGTCAATCCATGTTGGGCATCTTATGCCGGTAGATTACAGAAACCAGAGGAGGAGTACGTGATAGAAATGTCAAATGCAAATAGCCGGCTGAAGGATATTTTATATGGGTTAAAAGAGAAATTTCTGAAAAAACAAGTCCTTAATACGTACTATTAATAATGCGTAAGTGAAGAGCAGGGCAACGGAGCATGCGGGTCATTCTTAAATCCAACAACTCATGTTCAAATTGAATGATCATGCTTATCACTTCGAATATCGGCAATGCGAGGATACAAATGTCGTTAAGGAGATATTCTTTGCTCATCCGAAAAGCATTGAATTGCTGAAGGCATTTCCATACGCCTTGTTCATGGATTGCACTTACAAGACAAATAGGTACAACTTACCTTTGCTTGAGATTGTGGGCGTGACATCAACCAAAATGACCACCTTAATTGTTGTTGTATACCTAGAGGCTGATAAAGAAGCAAACTACTCGTGGGCATGCGAAGTGTTGAAATCTCTGATGGATCAATCATGTCTTCCTAATGTTATCGTGACCGATAGGGAGCTTGCCTTGATGAATGCAATTTGTGAGACGTTCCCAACAACAACTCATTTGCTCTGTCGATGGCATATCAACAAGAATATTCTAGCAAAATGCAAGAAAATGTTTGATATGCAAGAGATTTGGGAGGCGTTCATTCTTTATTGGAATATAATGGTCAAAGCTAATACAGAGGCATCGTTTGATGACTATTTACAACGATTATCAGAAGATTTTAGTCGTTATCCCAATGCGGTCAATTATGTCCTGAACCAATGGATTGTGCCTTACAAAGAAAGATTTGTCTCGTGTTGGACAAACCATGTTATGCACTTTGACAACTTGACTACAAACAGGTATATCGGGCGACCTTTATGTTTCTGTCATATGTTTTGATGTTTCCTATGTTTTGTTAATTATATGCTAATAAAATACGTAACTTATGTTAGGGTGGATAGTCAACATGCCTTGTTGAAGAAACAACTTGGATCGAGCCAGGGAGCATTTGAGACATGTTGGAAACAAATTCATAAACTCATCGAATGCTCCCATATTGCAATTATCGTCTCATTTGAGAAAAGCACGACTGTGGTTCAACATAAATTCAAGTCATCGCTATGGAGTGAGGTTAGAGGTATGATGTCTATAAATGCATTGAATTTGATTTTCAACTCATTGGATTCTCTATATGATGGTACTCGAGATCCATTGTTGTGTGGGTGTGCGGTGAGATCGGCATGCGGACTCCCTTGTCCACATGAGCTTGCACAGTTCATGCAATTCAACTCATCGCTATGGAGTGAGGTTAGAGGTATGATGTCTATAAATGCATTGAATTTGATTTTCAACTCATTGGATTCTCTATATGATGGTACTTGAGATCCATTGTTGTGTGGGTGTGCTGTGAGATCGGCATGCGGACTCCCTTGTCCACATGAGCTTGCACAGTTCATGCAATTCAACTCGCCCATCCCACTCGATAAAGTTCATGCATTTTGGCATAAACTAGATACCCTACCGATAATGAGTTACGATGATGATATTGAGAAGAGATTCGTAATCGGTACAAAGAAATTCGTAATGCTCTTGATTTAAGATTTGAGGCAACTCCACGAACCAGAAAGAATTTGATTGTTCGGAGATTGACCGAGATTTGCCATCCTGAAACAACAATGACCAATGAACCTGCAATTAAAACCAATAATAAGGGTCGTCCTAAAGCGACGAATGATAAGTTCATCAAATCCACGAAGCGTGATCCTAGCGCATTTGAGTACGTAGAGGCCATACCTGACCAAGTTTTATTCGACACCGATATAAATCAAGGTTCTCCGATATTATCTGCAAAAGCCAAGTTGCAGGTAACCTCAAAACTATTTAAATTATTCAGTTAAATGTTATATCATGGAATTAGTCATTTCAACTTATTTTTACTTTCTTGAATTTATCTTATAGCCCGTTCGTCGAAAAAGTCAACATGCAATCCCATATCTTGATCAACTACCGGTTTACATGCATGGTTATATTGAGAGAAACAGTTGATGTGCGGGGTGATGGGAATTGTGGCTTCTGGTGTATTGCAGAGTTACTTGGACGTGATTCAGATGAGTGGCGGTGGGTTCTTGGAGTGTTATATCAGGAGGTTTTTGGAAATCAAGAGTTGTATGCTGAGTTATTCATGGCCGAGGATAGGGTGGAAAAAGTCTTGTTCACTCTTAACTGGTATGATGGTCCATGTAGAGAAGCAAATTGGTTTAACGCTGCAGAAATGGGTTACGCTATTGCAAATGCATTCAATGTTGTGTTAGTGACTTTGAGTAACACATTGTCTTTGACCTTTCTTCCTCTACGAAAATCAATGCCAGCCAAACCAAAACTGATTTGTATATGCTATGTCAACGGTAATCATTACATTCATGCCAAGTTGAAGGAAGGATGTTCATTGTCACCACTACCGTACAAATGGTATGAAAAACGTCATGATCGTGCAACCGGATGGTTAACATATTATCAAGATCGATTAATACAAGTACCTGAAACATCAACTCATGTAATTGATATTAAATAATTTTATTTATGTTAAATATTATGATTTGTGGTGTTACATATCTTTAGATAATTTTCATTTATGAGTAAATTCCATTTAAAACTATGGGATAAAATTTAACTAACTATAAATTTACATTAAATCCATTTATAAAATTTAACTAACTTTAAATTAACTTTTTTAATGACGGGAAACACATTGTTACGTCCCGTCTTAATAAACAAAAAAAATGAAAAAAAAAAACATTTTTGAAAGGTTTGACAGGTAGTGGCTGATTTAAATCAGATATTTCGGTCAGTACTGGCCGAAACACTTAAAAAGGTTCGATCAGTACTGGTTGAACCGTTGTAACTAGGGCAAAAAAAAACTCAAATACTTTGGCATATTATTTTGGTACATAACATTGTTTTTTCATGAACATTTCAAAAAAAACATAAAACAAAACGCTTATTAGGACTTCTGGCCAGTAGTGGCCGAACAAAAAAGGGGTTTTCGGTCAGTAGTACTGGCCGAACTTCTTGAATGGTTCGGTCAGTACTGTCCAAACTTTTGTTAAATGGGCAAAAATTATTTTAAAAATTTTAGGCTATGATTTTGGTACACAAAAATGTTTTTTCACGAACGTTTCCAAAAAAAAACACGCTTAGTAGGACTTTCGGCCGGTAGTGGCCGAACAGAAAATGGGTTTTCGGTCAGTACCGGCCGAACTTCTTGAATGGTTCGGTCAGTACTGGCCGAACCTTTGTTACTTGGGCAAAAAAAAAATTTAAAAATTTAGGCTATGATTTTGATACATACCAATGTTTTTTCATGAACGTTTCCAAAAAAAAAACAAAAAATAACTTAATAGGGTTATATAACATTGTTTTTTGAATATTTTAGGTTATTATTGGGGTACATAACATTGTTTTTTTATATATGGAAGTAATAGCACGTAATATTCATGAGAAATTGTTCAAACACCAAATACAAAACTAAAAATAATTGTTCATACATTGTTTCATACACATATTACAAAGACCAAAAAATATATATCTAATGTCGTCTTCTATAATCCTGAGAAGTTGATGGGAGTTTAGTTGCTGCCAGTGCTCTAAAGATGACTTTCATAGCCTCCTGTGCACTAATCGAGTGATCTCCGTCTGTTTATCTTTCAGCAATAGGAATCATCACGTCCCGGACATTCATGATCATATCCCACGGATTTGGGGTAGCAACTTCAGTTATCCTCCTGACAGCGTGAGCCCTCTCAGCTATGGGGTGCACTATAGGGTGGGAATATGTAGAGTACCATTGCAGATAATCATCTACAGTCTCTTGTGGAACTCTACATTTCCTGAGCAAGCGTTTATCGACTCAATGCGACTTCCAGGAATAGAATGATTGGGCGTAGATGATCCACCCCACCAAAGACTTCTTATCTCCTCTCGGCATCCCTAGTCCAAGTGGAGGGTTTGGTATTGGTTGCACAAACCCAAACTGTCTCAAGAGCCGATCAGGAAGATGTGGCTCCACGACATTACCGGCAACTATGACACCTTGATATAGCGGCTCTAGGAAAAGGATATTGAAAACGAATACCTTCATACGACATCCAAATCACCTACAAATAAAAACATAAAAAATATTAATATATAGTTTCATTTAAGAAAACAAAAAATACATATGAGAAATACTACATAAATAATACTTACTTCTGTGTCCTTGATTATGTCAATATGTTGCCTCTTTACTTGCATGGAGGCAACTGTCACTGGTTGAGCCCTCGGTGGTAACCACTTCAACGTGATCGGCAAATTGGGTAGATAAGAGTTGTTGAAACCATTCAAAAACGTAGGGAACCTCTCATAAACCCATGCCTCCAACAAAGTTAAGTACCCGAAAATCTGATGGAAGTTCCACCTAGATCCTTTTCCTAGTTGCCGGTACAGATAAGCTAACGCTCCAGCTCCCCAAGCATAATCCCTAATTGCCCCATCATCTATAAATAAATCTAGGTAGCTCGCACTGACACACGTCCCGACCTTATCCGAGAAAATTGTGCACCCCAATAAATAAAACATATATGTCTTAGCAGCACAGACAACTTTTTGGGGGGGGGGGTATGAGAAGTACAAATCAGGGGAGAACTTCGTTCTCAGCCATTCTAAATTCACCAATGCCACTTTGGCAGGAATTTCATCTTTAGCCACTCTTTTTGAGACTCCCAAAATATCAACGACTTTATTAAGAGGTGGTTGACTAGAATAATCGGGACTCTCAAACAAGGGTACACCTACGATCGGAAGCCCCGTAAGACAAGAGACATCCTCTAAAGTGATGGTCATCTCCCCTAATGGCATATGAAAACTATTTGTTTCTGGGTGCCATCGCTCAACAAACGCGTTAACCAACGTCATATCCACGTTGTCATACGCTCCACTCAGTAAGCACAAGAGTTCGGAATTACCAATAATATTTTGAACCGGCTCAGACATATTATTAAAATCCAATTTCCATTTTTTCAACTTCCCTATATGATTAATACATTTTAGAATACGATCATCTTTACCCTCCCAAATGGATTTTGCAACATGGGTTTCATAGGAAGTGAGTAAAGTTTTGTACCTTGGGCCACCGGGATAAGAGATTTCTTCCCCACCTCCCTCAAGGTCATCCTCATCTTCCGGCGATCATATTCCGATTCATCTTCTGGGTCACTATAATTTTGAGCCTGAAGAACGTCCATCTGAGGTGATGTTTCCATATTATGCTCATCCTCATTGTAGACCGAATGATGAGGATCAACATATGCATCCTCAACTGGCTCAGCATCAAGGTTCTGTGTAGATTGCCCTTGATTATGTGCGACTTCATTTTCCTAATGGAAGCAGTTGGACGTCTTCTTGTAAACATTTGCTTAACTGCAAATAAAACATCAAAAAATCAAACTCATAGCAATTTCATATCATATCATATCAAAATCAAACACTTAACATCACATTGAAAAATTTCGGCCATAAGTGACTGAAAATAGTCAAAAAGTTCGGCCGGGTGTGTCTGATTTTTTTACCAAAGTTCGGCCAGGTGTGGCTGATTTTTTTACAAAAGTTCGGCCGGGTGTGGCTGATTTTTTTACCAAAGTTCGGCCGGGTGTGACTGATTTTTTAAGCATAGTTCGGTCACTACTGGCCGAACAGATTCAAAAATTCGGTTGGTACCGACCGAACCTCCAAAACCCAGAAATTTTAATGCAATTGAATCCAATAATTCTCAAATTGAAGCAAAATGGCAAACTAGGAAGTAATTTCCAAACAAAAACGAGGATAATTATCTTATTTTTCAAGATTTGACATTTTGATTTATGTTGAAATTGGCTTGAATCTTCTTTTTCTTATTCTCTCCAAGTGGCTGATTCTCTTTCTCTCTCTCTCTCTCTCTCTCTCTTCTCTCTTCTCTCTTCTCTCTTCTTTCTTTCTCAAACGGATTTCTCTTTTTCTCTCTCTAAAAAACTGACTTGGGTGGGTGAGGACGAGAGAGAGAGAGAGAGAGAGTAAATGTTATATTTGGGGTTTTTTTTTTTTTTTTTTTTTTTTTTTTTTTTTTTGATATCCAGGGTTCCCAGAACATGGACTAATCCTGGACCACTGTGCATCGCCCTCATATCTTGGCGGAGGTAAATCGCGGGATGTGCCACATGCGGGGTGGCAAAGACCCTTATACTCCAGGCCCCGAGGAGCCTCCTCTGAAGGCCGTTGCATCACTATTACATCACCAAATGGTCGCTCCGTTCCCGCCAAAGTGGCACTTACATCACTCTTACAACACCATTTGTGCTCCACCATTCCCGCAAGATTCGAACTCCCCACACCGAGGGTATGCCCAAAGCACTTCTTAATGCTACGCGGATGCGGGAAGCTCAGGCTCCCGAAACCCTGCAGTTAATTAAACCACAGCATTAGCGAGAATCGAACTCGTGACCTCCCCGAAGGGAAGCCACTACAATACCATCAGGCCAGGAGACCTTTGGTTATATTTGGGGTTAATTGGGGGGGGGGGGGGGATAAGGGAAAGGAAGGGGTTTATTTTTATTTTTTTTTGGGGTGAATTTAATGTTATGGGTTTAGTCGACAATTTTACGGGTTTATGTAACAAGTCTCTTATATTCGTTCTTTTCTTTTCTTTCTAAAACCTTCTCCCTAATCCAAACCCTCCTCTGTTGCCACTGCAATGGCGGCTCTATCTTCCACTTGCACTTCATTGCCAGCTCTGTACAACAGAACCCCACTCCACACAACAACTTTCTCTTCTAATTCAAAGACCCATCTCCCATTTTCCTCTTCCAACTCCAAAAGACTCAAATTTTCCCTCAAAGCCGAGAAAAAAGATTCTCCCTCAAATAATTTCAGTGAAGGAAGCGAAGTTAAGAATGAACCCAACCGGAAGAAATATAATAACCGCAAGAAGTTTAAGATTGGGTCGGAATTCCATGACGAAGAGGCGGCGCAGATCCTAAGAAAGGAGATGGATAAGAAGATTGAGGAGTTTCGTTTGAAAAGCAAGCAAGGAGTATATAAGGATAACCAAAGGATGGCAGTACTAATGGAGAAATTGGAGATTCTAAGAGAGGCTTATAAACCTCTTGATCTTATCAAGGTCATTTTCTTTTCCCTAAAATTTATTTTTAGCTTTAAGTTTGCCATTAAATTATTAATAAACAATAGCTAAGAGAAAATACAAATTCAATCAAGAAATGTGAAAATGAACTTAATTTTTTTTTTTTTTTGTGCAAATGAGCGAGTTGGATGACACTTGATTTCTTATCTTTACGCTTTCACAGGTTGAACTCTGTAATTAAGTGTTTTTTTTTTTGGTTATATGGCAGCTCAGTGACTGTTTTGATGATAATACATTTTCCTTGACTAAAATTGAGCGATATGAAAGTGGGGGGATGTTTTTTGGAAATCTGAGGGTGCCTGCTGATCAAGCATTGCCTGTATTGGAGAAAAGATTATCAGAGGCAGCCGGGAAGGAGTTGGATTTATTCTTACGCATGGTGGACGAAGAGCTGGAGGTACTTCACTAGGAACACCTTCTTTAAACTTTCATCTTGGTACATTGATCATGATACTTTTTTAAAAGGAAAAAAAAAATGGGTCATTTATTTTAATTAATGCATTAAGCTATTGCAAGTGTAACTCTGAAAGTGTCTTTGGTGGGGGATTGAACCCCTGACCTTTCATATAGAAAGGGATACCGGATGCCGCTTGAGCTAGAGCTCTTTGGCCATTGATCATGATACTAAGATTCTAGCTATTTGATTGATCGAATAATTTATTCTGAATTCTGTTTGACCTTTTTTTATTTCCTTCCCTTTTAAGCCCTTTTTTCTTTTGTTTTTTTTGTGCCATCTTTCAAGTAGCCAGTAAGACTTGCAGTGTTTATATGTATAACGTTTTCATCACATTTTCTTTTTAAGCTTGTTACTGTAACTGTGCTACCGAGAGCACAGACGGATCTCTCATATGAACTAAACACGCGAAAGTCTGGTCATGTTATCGCTACAGCCTTATCTGTCACTACTTTGGGGACAATAGCTCTGATGAGTGGCTTCTTTCTGAAGCCAGATGCAACTTTTGATTATTACCTAGCTGATGTTCTGCCTCTCTTCGGTGGCTTCTTAACCATTTTGGGAGTATCCGAGGTATGCTCAATCACATTATATTTGGTCCCAAAGCCATTAGGTGCATCTCATTCTAATCATTGACAACCATTACATTGACTCAGTATAAACTTAACCTCATAGTTCAAGTCTGGGATGTGATTTGTATGTGAACTCAATATACTCCCTCTGTCAAAAAAACAAATGTCGTATCTTGATTTTTTTTGTCAAGGTCGAACTTTGACCAAAAAAATATAAAATCTGATTAATATCATGTATTCTGAAAATGGTTGTTGATGCATCAATAAAAACACTATCAATAACTATTTTTAGAATTTGGTGAATATAGGTAATTTTTCATAAAAACTTGGTCAAAGTCCAATCAAGTAGACCAAAAAAGGTCAAGGTGTAGCATTTATTTTGTGACGGAGGCATGGGCGGATCCACCTTGGCACGAGCGGGGGCCGTTTTTCACAAAAAATAAATAAAAAAATTGATATATATCTGCTAAATATATTGAAAGACAGTACTATTCTTAAACCTGACAATCCAGGTCCGAAACCCACCACACGCACCTCCTTGTTTTTTTTTTTGGGTAGAAACCTCCTTGTTTTTTCTCCTCGCTTAGAAAACTCACTACAATTGTTTTTTTCTCATCTCATTATTTAAGAAACCACTCACTACAATTGTTTTATTTCATCTCATTATTTAAGAAACCAACTACTATTGTTTTATCACTTAAATTATACAGTTTTAATAGTGAGTTTCAAAATAAAATTGTACAATATAATGTAATTTCTTTATTACTAAGATGAAATAAAAAAAGAATAGTTTATATGAATTATAAACCATAATACCTAAAGAATTACAAAAATTGGAAAATAGTTTACATGCTTATCGTAAAAACTATAGTAAAAAAAATCATAATCGGACGAAGACACTCCCTCCATCCCAAAATAAATGTACAAAAATTTTATTTTTTTGACATTTATTTTGAGACTGGGCGTACTTAATATTTTGGTGCTATTCGTGACTTAGAGCCAGGTTTGTGAACAAAATTGTACTCCCCCCGTCCCAGAGCAAGGTTCTTACTTTTATTATTGGTCTGTCTCATAATAAGGTTTTTAGTTGCTTGATTACTTAAAATGTACAATGAGACTCACTTGTCGTTCTCAAAACAAATACTCCCTACCCACTTTCTCTCTCCTATTTTATTTTTCATACATTACAACATTTAGATTTTCTTAATTTCCGTGTAAAGGAAAACTATAAAACTTACTCCGGGATGGAATGAGTGTATATTATAGAAGGGCGCAAAAGTTTCAATTAATTATATTATTTAAATTAATATGCATTTAAAATATATATATATATATATATATATATATATATATATATATATATATATATATATATATATATATATATTAATATCTTGAATATTATGTTATTTTTTTTTACTATACATTGAACACTATAAAAAAAGTTTTTAATTTGAATAATTTCACAATGGGGGGAAAAAATTGGCCCCCACCGACCATATTTTCTGGATCCGCCATCGGACGGAGGGAGTAAGTATGGGTACTTATGTTATGCCTTGATGGTTGTGTTTTGTAGTACCTCTTGCATTATCAACTTTGTGTATACTGCAGATAGCCACTCGAGTAACAGCAGCACGATATGGAGTAAAACTGAGCCCATCATTTCTTGTGCCCTCCATTTGGACAGGGTGTTTGGGGGTAATGAACGACTACGAGTCCCTCCTTCCAAACAGGAAGGCGTCGTTTGATATTCCGGTTGCAAGAACAGCTAGTGCTTATCTGACATCACTATCACTTATAGTCGCTGCTTTTCTTTCTGAGGGCAGCTTAAATGGGGGTGATAATCCATTGTAAGTCTTAACCAACCATATATTGTATAAACACAATTGTCTCTTTGTCTACGTACCCCTGACTTTTATCGTAATTTGCAGGTATTTAAGGCCTGATTTCTTTTTCAATAGCCCACTACTTTCGCTCATCCAATTCATCAATGGTGATGGTTTAAGCAATAGACTACCATATGAAGTGGACGCTGTAGGGCTTGCCATGGATCCTCTTGCTTTTGCAGGGCTTCTAGGTAAGTCTCACTCTCTCTCTCTCTATATATATACTATATAATATATATACACACGCACACACTTATATATACAGTGGCGAAGCCAAAAATTTGTTGGAAGAGGGTCAAAATTATGATATAGTGATATTTTTTTTCTTAAAATCAAGGGGTGGAGAGAGAGAGAGAGAGAGAGAGGGAGCGAGAGAGAGAGAGAGAGAGAGAGAGAGAGAGAGAGAGAGAGAGAGAGAGAAAGAGAGAGGAAGAGAGGGAGAGAGAGAGAGAGAGAGAGAGAGAGAGAGAGAAAGAGAAAGAGAGAGGAAGAGAGGGAGAGAGAGATGTATTTTAGTGGTAAAAATTTTTTTTCTTAAATTTAAAAGCGGTAAAAATGACATAACTCTAAAATTAAGGGGTCGGATGGCCCTCATTTACTTGGGGGGCTTCGCCACTATATACATAGTGTTTGACTAGATGATCGCCTGCAAAATGTATGTCTACTTTTGCTCAAAGAAATTCTTCTTTTGACTTGGTTTAGGAATGATCGTGACTTCTATAAACTTGTTGCCATGTGGAGGACTCGAAGGAAGACGCATTTTTGAAGCCATATTTGGTCGAGTCGAAAGTGAAATCCTATCTTTTGCTACCCATTTGATCCTCTTGGTTATCGGAGTTATAAGTGGAAGTGTCCTTTTCGTGGTATGGGGAGTTTTTACGATAGTGTACCAAAGCCGAAGCGGACGACGAGTTACAAGGAATGAGATTATCCCTTTGGGAGAAGGAAGATATGCTTTGGGGGTTTTATTGGCTCTTATATGTTTTCTTACTCTTTTCCCAAATGCAGCAGGGACTTTCTCTAGCTGGTCTCTCATTGAGCCTTACTTTAGGGCTTTTGTGTGATTTTTTTTTCTTGTTGCTTACTTTGTTACTCATGTAAGGGTTTCAATGTCCACCATGAGGCTTGAATTCTGAGGTTTAGTTTTATCTCACTTCGTCCCTTACGCCATCTTCTCTATGTAAGAAATTGACTATTTTACTCGTAATTATTTAAGGCGACCATTTGGACTTTTAGGGGCAAACTAGTCATTTTGCTTAAATGGAGTTGATACAATGGGACGAAATCAAACCTTAAGGGATAATGATAATTGTCCAAAGTTTAAAGATATTAAGGTTTAATGATACTTGTCCAAAGTTTAAGTTTAAAGATAGGCAGTGAGACAAAACCGAGTGATGTTTGCCCAAAATTTTGGAGTACAGAGAGAAGAAGAGACTGCAGAGATTTTACAGGTAATTGTCAGCGGAAAACTAAGGGCTGCGCGGGCAAAGGCAATGAAGTTCAAGGACGGGTTCATGATCTCATCTGGTCAACCCGTAAAAATCAAGGATATAAAATGAACTCATAATTTTAACAATAATATTAAAAGCATATAAAGTCAACAATTAATATAAAAGGCATATAATATGATACTAGAACAAACTCCTGCACTAAACACTCGGCGTTAATTACCACACATTCCCCCTTAGTTTAGACATCTACCCTTGACCTCTAAACTAAGCTCTGATACCAACTGTGAGCACCCCAACCCGGGACCTACGCGTGTCCCGAGCTCGAGAAGCTCATGCATATCTTCACTTTGCAAAGAAGATTATTTAACACATTTTAATTCCACAAATACCATTAAGGCACTAAAACTCTATGCACATGCCATTTCTCACATCAAATACAACACCTGTATCCAAAACCCAACTAGAAAACATCATGTAAGGAGAACACCCCTCAAGTTCAGACTCTAAGTTGCAATTTGTCCAATTTTAAAACTTGACAAACACGTTTCTTTCCTTCTTCAACCATTTCTCTCTGTCATCCATTTCTTTTCAACTGACACCCCCTACCCCTACCGCCGGATTTCCCTTCCCCTCTGTCCGTCCACTGAAGGCTGAAGCCTCTGAACCCTTTTCCCAGTAGGATTTCCCTTGTACAAGCCAAAATACCTATAAGCCATCGAAATGGGCAGAAGCTCCAGCGAAAAACACTCCATCAGCAACGAACTGAATCACAAAAATCAACGAAATCTAAGGGTCACATTAGATTCAATTCAAACGAAGAAAGAATTAGGGTTTGAGATTGGTGAACCTTTCGCTTTTGCTCAATTCGTGAGCAGGCATTCACAAATTCATGAGCAGGCATTCTCAAATTCAAATTCATGAGCAGGCATTCACAAATTTATGAGAAGGCATTCTCAAATTCATTAATAAGTGTTGTTGTAGTTTACATGTCAACTTTTTGTATAAGACTACCCACAATGGTTTCATCCCCTTCCCCCATTTCATTCAACACTTTTTACACTTTTTCTCATTCACCTAATATTTCATCTACCCATTTCATTTAACCCCCTACAATAACTAACTTAAATTAAATTTCAACTCCTTCCAACTCATCATTCTATACCCCACCATTTTTATTTTATTTATATTCTCTGTTTTTGAAAAGTGTTTTTTTTTTGTCTCCAAATCAAATGAAACTTATATCAATTTGTAGGGAAAAAAATGATGAATTTTGGTGAAAAAAAAAATTAAAAAAAAAATTAATTTACTAGGTAATAATTCAGCCCAAATTGAAAACTAAGTGTTTTTTTTTTGTGTCCAAATCAAATGAAACTTATATCAATTTGTAGGGAAAAAAATGATGAATTTTGGTGAAAAAAAAATTAAAAAAAAAATTAATTTACTATGTAATAATTCAGCCCAAATTGAAAACTAAGTGTTTTTTTTTTGTGTCCAAATCAAATGAAACTTATATCAATTTGTATGGAAAAAAATGATGAATTTTGATAAAAAAATAAAAAAAAATTAATTTACTAGGTAATAATTCAGCCCAAATTGAAAACTAATTATTTTTTTTTGTGTACAAATCAAATGAAACTTATATCAATTTGTAGGGAAAAAAAAATTATGAATTTTGGTGAAAAAAAAAATTAAAAAAAAATTAATTTACTAGGTGATAATTAAGCTCAAAAATTTGGGATAATTTTTTTTTCCAAAATCCAATGGCAGGCTCACACATGGAAATTCAAGAAAAAACAAAAAAAAAAAGCCAAAAAAGATGTTTCAACCCGGATGAATATTTTCATTCAACCATTTCATCCAACTACTTTTCATTTTGCCACTGCAGAGGATCAGCTAGATGAAATGGGATTTCATCCCCATTTCATCTCTCCATTGCTCACAGTAATAATAAGTGTTGTTGTAGTTTACATGTCAACTTTTTGTATAAGACTACCCACAGTGGTTTCATCCCACTCCCTCATTTCATCTAACACTTTTTACACTTTTTCTCATCCACCTAATATTTCATCTATCCATTTCATTTACCCCCACTCCAATGGCTAACTTAAATTAAATTTCAACTCCCTCCAACTCATCATTCTATACCCCACTACTTTTATTATATTTCATTTATATTCTTTATTTTTATGATTAGTAAAATAATAATAATAATTATTATTATTTATAATTAAAAAAATATTTCACACTTAATTAAAAAAATATTGCATCAATTTATAGGTAAAAAAAATATAATGATTTTTTTTAAATAAATGCTAAAATGAAGAAGGATAATTGAGAAATGAGTGTTTTTTTTGTGTCCAAATCAAATGAAACTTATATCAATTTGTAGGGAAAAAAAAATGATGAATTTTGGTGAAAAAAAAAATTAAAAAAAATTATAATTTACTAGGTAATAATTCAGCCCAAATTGAAAACTAAGTGTTTTTTTTTGTGTCCAAATCAAATGAAACTTATATCAATTTGTAGGGAAAAAAATGATGAATTTTGGTGAAAAAAAAATTAATTTACTAGGTAATAATTCAGCCCAAATTGAAAACTAAGTATTTTTTTTTGTGTCCAAATCAAATGAAACTTATATCAATTTGTAGGGAAAAAATGATGAATTTTGGTGAAAAAAAATTAAAAAAATAATAATTTACTAGGTAATAATTCAGCCCAAATTGAAAACTAAGTGTTTTTTTTTGTGTCCAAATCAAATGAAACTTATATCGATTTGTAGGAAAAAAAAATGATGAATTTTGGTGAAAAAAAAAATTAAAAAAAATAATAATTTACTAGGTAATAATTCAGCCCAAATTAAAAACTAAGTATTTTTTTTTTTTGTGTCCAAATCAAATGAAACTTATATCAATTTGTAGGGAAAAAAAATGATGAATTTTGGTGAAAAAAAAAATTAAAAAAAATAATAATTTACTAGGTAATAATTCAGCCCAAATTGAAAACTAAGTATTTTTTTTTTTGTGTCCAAATCAAATGAAACTTATATCAATTTGTAGGGAAAAAAAAATGATGAATTTTGGTGAAAAAAAAAATTAAAAAAAATTATAATTTACTAGGTAATAATTCAGCCCAAATTGAAAACTAAGTATTTTTTTTTTTGTGTCCAAATCAAATGAAACTTATATCGATTTGTAGGGAAAAAAAAATGATGAATTTTGGTGAAAAAAAATTTAAAAAAAAATTAATTTACTAGGTAATAATTCAGCCCAAATTAAAAACTAAGTGTTTTTTTTTTGTGTCCAAATCAAATGAAACTTTTATCAATTTGTAGGGAAAAAAAATTGATGAATTTTGGTGAAAAAAAAAATTAAAAAAAAATTAATTTATTAGGTGATAATTAAGCTCAAAGATTTGGGATAATTTTTTTTTCATAAATCCAATACTAGTCTTACACGTGGAAAGTTAAAAAAAAAAAAAAAAAAAAAAAAAAAAAAAGGACCAAAATATGTTTCAACCCGGATGAAATGTTTAATTCAGCCATTTCATCCACCCCATTTTCATCCGGCCATTGCAGCGTTTCAGTCAGTTGAAACTCATTTCAACCGGTTGTTCATCTTGCCATTGTATGTAGTCTAAGGAATGTGTTTTAGTTATTTGTATACTTCATGGTAAATTAATTAAAAATTTATTTCTTATTTATTGTTATTCCCCCCCCCCCCCCCGAGACGGATCATAAAGAAAGCTCGATAGATAATTAGGATGCATGAAGTCTCACTCCAAATATGGATTCCGAACTGCTTTCTTCGGCGCGAGCTGTTTTTCACGGGCCGATTTTACCATCTCGCCTGTTTTTGTGTTCGACGATTGAAATGTTTTCGTCCTTGGTGGGTTTCACAATTTTTTGAATTGATCTCAGTCACACAAATGACGTGATCGAATCGGAACCAAATGGTGGAGGGACGGAGAAAATTAGTGTAACAAACCCATGACAGGTCCTCCGTCAAAGACCACTTGGCCGAGCAGTATTCAGGTGTGGGCGTGTATTAAGAGACCTACATATAGTGGATGTCTCAGGTTCGATTCTTCTGGAAGCAAAGTGGAGAACTTGTGTTTCTAGTATCTATATGAGCCAAGTTGTATTTCTGATTTGTTTGTAATAAACTGGATATTATCATATTTTGTAATGCAACTAGTAAAAGTCCGTGTCCGAGGACACGTTTTTTTTTTTAATTAAATTTTTTTTTTTAAGGGCAAAATGGGAAAGGGACAACTTAGTGAGGGCAAAATGAAAAATTTGACACTTAAAACTGTTCATTGTACTGTAGCAAGGAGGGGTGCCATTTATACTATAGATAGGTTCCTATACTATACACTATAAGATGAAATTTTATAGGAGTTTGTAATAGATAAGAAAATAGATTGGTAATGGATTACATAGGGTTTTGTAATATGATGACAACCACCTTAAATGATATATTTTTTTCAAAAAAAATCTAGGTCCTCAAAATATGTTTAGCTTGGAGCAGTGGTGGCGAAGCCAGAAATTTGAAAAGGGGATCAAGATTTTTTTTTTTTTTTGGGGACAATTATTATAATTGAAGTTTCCAAATTTAGTATAGGGGGGTCAAAATAACTATTTAGTGTAATTTTTTCTCAAAATGAAGAGGGTCAAAATGTATAAATTTAGGAGAAATTGTATTTTGAGCCCCAAAGTTGAGGGGTGTTCCCAATTTGCACCCTATTTTATTACTATTTACAATTTAGGTCTCAAAGTTGTCATTATGTTTGCATGTTAGAATTTTAAATAAATTTTATTAGAAAAATTCGTTAAATAATCACGTGCCACTCATGTGTCAATTAACGGATGATGTTTTTGAAAAAAAAAAACTCTATCATTGTTGTTTTAATGTAAATTGAATAAAAATGAATAACAAAATAAAAAATGCAAAGAATATTTCTATGATGCAATATAAGTAACTTTTTTTTAGCAACATTAAGCAAATACTATTGTTTTTATCTATAAAAAAAACTTTTTACAATTACTTTTTTAACCATCTCACTATTTTATTTTATTTTATTTTGAATGAATATCTTTTACAATCTGAAAATATTAAACCCCCAACCTTAATCTAACATAGTGCCAATTTCACAATCTCTCTCGCCCTTCTTCATTCTCACCGTCGACACCCCTAACCCATCTTTCCTCTATTCACTCACCAATCAATACCCTCCCCCCCCCCCCTCCTCCGACCCCTTGCATCACCCCTGCCAGCATCTCTAAGCCACTAAGATTTGCCCCCTCTCTCTCTCTCTCTCTCTCTAACATTATCACATATTTAAGAAAAACTGTAAAAGAGGTTCATTCAAAATAAAATAAAATGAAATAGTGAGATGGTTAAAAATAATTATAAAAAGTTTTTTTGGGCTAAAAACAATAGTATTTGTGTAATGTTGCCAAAAAAAAGTTATTTATATTGTATAATAGAAATATTATGTTAATTTTTTTTATTTATTATTCATTTTCATTCAATTTGTATTAAAACAACAATAAAAGAGTCATTGTTCAAAAACATTCTCCGTTAATTGACACATAAGCAATTTAACGGGTTTTCCTAACGAAATTGGATAAAAACCCTAACATGCAAACAAAATAGTAATTTTGGGACCTAAATTGTAAATATTGATAGAATAGGGCCTAACTTGGTAACACCCCCTAAACTTTGGGGCCCAAAATGCAATATCTCTATAAATTTATTATTTTTAGTAATAAAAAGGTATTTTTTAAAAGGATGATAATAGACTAGTTCCAAAATTGAAGGGCGTCAACTAATCCATAGCATGGTTGTGGGTTCGCCACTGACTTGGAGTGAATTGACATGTTTTGGCCTTCATTGACCTCCCATGGCGTGCAAGATTTTGTTGTAATATTCTTATTCCATTATTGCCAAATACTCAAATTTGAAAGAAGTTTGAGAATAGATGGAGACGGAAACGTATATGTTGAATCCATCTATTCTTGATGTTGTAGAAGAAGAAGAGAAGAGAGGGAGATAAATTTATTCTAAATGATAGTGCCCTCTTTTGATATTCAATTAATTTGTGAAGATGATTTATAAGAGAATATAAATATTTTGTGTGTCTCTAAATCCTAATGTAAGACCATATATATAAGAGACTAAATGGCAATTCATTTAGGGACTACACCATTTCACATGAAGTGATGTGAAGTTATCATTTTGTCCATCATTAAATGACAACTTACACCTCGTGAATTCTACACATTGATTAATTTTCTACACATATATTATAACATTATATTTATGAGTTATTGTAAGTACCCCAATCTGGATCACCCTCTTCCGAGCACATGGGAAACACCGCAGACTCACAAACGCAGTCTCGAAGACCTCTGACACTCAAAAAAACTCCCAATCAAACCAAGGGAGGAACCTTTCTGGGATAAAAAGGGACAAAAGGACCTTTTGGGAATTTTTCAGAAATCAGAAAAGCACAAATGGTCCGTACGGACCTCTTTGCTGCAATGATTACTGAATCCCCTTAAAGTCCATATTATTCCCTCAAATCCCGGAGAACATCATTACTGGAATGCATGGTTGGTCCGTACGGACCTTATTGCATGCATAGTTGGTCCGTACGAACCTCTTTGCAACCAGACATAATGATTTCAAAATCCTCTTAAAGTCCACATTATTCCCTCAAATCGAGAAAAACCAAAAATTTGGATTACCTATAAGGTCCGTACGGACCTTATTGCAGTTTTCCTACACTATAAATAGAGGGCTCCCCCTCCCACATTTTGACACATTTCCCTCTTCTCTCCTTTCCCCCAGCCTTCAGGCACCCCTCTAAGACCCTTCGGGGCAATCCCGGCCCCTTTTGGATCCTTCCGAGGCCTTTCGAGCTCCCTTGTGGTGCTCCGAAGCCTCCCCGAGCGCTCCCGCGACGCTCCCGCGCTGCCCGGAGGCACTCTCGAGGTACTCTGAGGCCCCTCGTGGTACTCCGAGGCCTTGCCTGGTCTTTCCCAAGGCGCCCCGGCTCTTTCCGAGTCAAACCGACAACTTGAACGCACGTCGAACCTCTGCCCGAATCCAACCGACGATTCCAACGCACGCCGAAACTCTGCCCGAACGCAACCGACGATCCCTACGCACGCCGAACCTCTGCTCGAACGATCCCTGCGATCCCAACGCACGCCGAAACTCTGCCCGAGTGCACACTTGACAATCCCGAGGCACGCCGAAGCTCTGTCCGCAGACAACCGGCACATCCCGAAGTAATCCCGGTTCGTCCCGAAACACTATACCATCCTCAAACACTATTCCCCAGCGGAAGACAGACACGAACCAACATTGGTAAGGCTTCCTTCCATTACTATTTCAATACATTTCAATACGTAGTGTACAATGTAGACATCCGATATCGCATGCATTTTTAAAAGCACATACACACACATAACAGTTAAAGAATATCAGGGGTATCCGAAAGACTCGTTTTTACGAGGCGACTCGGGTGAGCTCTAAGATTCTAATATTCTCTTCCCGAGGAGTCATCTGACCTCTGAACTCAAAATCTCATCACACAAAAACAATTTATTTTTAAACTGATGCCCTTTTTCAATGTTTTGGGCTTAATAAAAACGGCGTGGCGACTCTACAAAGCAAAAACACGACGAGACACCTCCCAACTAACGCTGCAAAGCGGGAATGAGCCAGATGACGGGGCGCGAACGCGCTGCCTCTCGAATCCGGGCGAACTTTCCCGAAACGCGACGCATTACGAAAATGCGAGATTGCCGGGGCCCCCGCGCGCGAGCCGGATCCGGGTAGTTTCAGTTGGCGACTCCGCTGGGGATAATTTTGTTTTAAAAACTTTTAAACAAAAAACAAAAGATTTTTAAAAACGATGATGAGGGTCAAACTTTCATTTTACCCCTTTTCTTTAACTGTTGTGTGTGTGTGCATGTGCTTTACTTTTATTTTACAAAAAAAAATAAAAATACAAAAAAAATGTATCAATATACATATGTGCATACATTTAAAATTCTTCGAAAAACTTCTGTTTTACTCAGAAAAAGAATTTTAGAGACCGCACACTACGCGCACTGCTGCCTCGGTTACACCGCACACTACTCACACTGCTGCCTCGGTTACACCGCACGCTACGCGCACTCCTGCCTCGGATACACTGCACACTACAACCCTTAACCCGGAGTGGTCTCAGTTGCAGTTCGTTTGGCCTTCCTACGCCTCTCAGACGCGCACGGGATCATTCCAAACATCCCATCCTAGCCAAGTGTCAACCCTGCACGTTTGGGTCTTGAGTCACACTCTGTCCAGACTCGGTTGGTTTTTACCCAGTCCCTGTCATACAGCCTGGATACATATCCCGTGTCGGCCATTTTCTGAGTCGAGGCTCGAAACTCAAGATCCCTTGCGCAAGCAAAGCGATGAAAGGTCATGCTAAAATCTTGACCTGATCTTGATTTCCGAAGCTACACCCAGACGATGTTCCGTCCCGGATATACATCCATGCTCACATGACACCATGTCATCAAGCCTTTGATACGTCAGCCATGACGATATGACCCAGCCAACGTCTAACGTCACAGATCCCTTGCGCAAGCAAGGTAAAGAGAGGTCATGCCGAACTCTTGACCTGATCTTGACTCAGTGGCCGGCCCGGTTCACTATTCACATGGCTAACGCATCAAAACAAACATGACAGGCTCGGTCCTTAGGTTTGATTTTTCTTTTAGGCCGGTGGAAACCGCTTGCCCTATAGGACCCTCGCTCGGGGCTGTCCACCCTGGGATGTTGAAATACAGGTGCAAAACGAGGGGCTTATAGCCGCACAGATGGTCTCCACTGACCCAGGATCTAGCATAGTTGCGAAAAAGAAGAGCAATCTTTTCCAACCTACCTAGGATTCTGAGAAAACATGTTTTAAGTAAATTAAAACAACAACAAAAAAATAAAAGAAGCGAAAACCGCATGTCACGTGAGCTTTCCCCCTTTTATCCCGAGAGGCCATTGCCCGTCACCCCCTCCAGCTAACCGAGAGTGATCAAGAATACCCGGGAACTACTCTCCCAGTGTCAAAGCCGCAAGGTCCAACATCCTTCCCACCGCAGTCACTAGGGCAGTCCGTCAGCTCCCCATGACCAAGTCAGTGGATAACAACGAGGAAAATGGGACCTTACCCCCAAGAAATTTCCCAACATTGGAAGAAGTTTGGCAGGCCCGCATGGCTATTGAGAAACGCCAAGGTGAACAACAAGCCTGGATCGAAGGTGCCATGCACCACTTCGGGACATTAGCCACCCAACTACCTGGGGCTTCCAAAGTCATGCCTGCTCCTGCAGCTTCTAACGTCTCTCATTGTCTTCCGGAAGTCAACCTGTTTCCCTCGTACGAGCCATGCATTTATGACATAAAGCCACAAGACCCCCCGGGGGAAAGCATGCCCATTCAGCCTCCTGAGGTCCCGGTACCACCGCCGAACAACTAACACATCTGGTGGGACGTCTGCGATTGCAGTGCTTGTCTGGAAATGGAATTCCAAGATGAAATGAACGAGGGCCGTCCTCGAAGAAAGAAGAAACCCTCTTCTCAATAAAAGCTAAAGAAGAGGTACGAATCCGGTGACCCCACAGTTGGAACCCTCGGAGAACCCTCAGGAAAGTTTGACTACTACGTCATCTACTCCAGCAAATCTCCTCAGCCTAGCTCTGCACAAGGCCACGGCAACGTCTGCGCCATGATCAGTTGGAACGAGCTCCGCACCGCCATCGATGGCCCAAAGGTCCAGATACCTCCACCCCTGTCTTGGGAAGATCTCAAAGCCACTGTGGATGCTTCCACAAAAGCTATGATGGTGAACGAATTGAAATGCGCAGTCTGGCCCTACGCCAATCAAGGTCCTCCCATTACAGAGATAGGAGAGACAAGCAAAGCAGTAAAGCCAGAGGTAAACGTTCTGACACGTTCCGGTCAAATCCGGACGAATCCTCCACGGGTAGACAAAAGGCCAGCCATACCTGAGCCACGAACTGAAAAGGGGCCTTACAGCAAAGAAGCTGAAACCCTTGACCCGAAGGCTGAAGATCCTGTCTTAACTCATCTCAAGCGTACTCAGGCTAACATCTCACTCTGGTCCCTACTCACTTCATCTTACCCGCACAAACTCAAGTTGGAAGAAAGTCTGGCCCAGACCATGGTTCCCATCACCGTGACACCTGATGAAGCGGTTCAGATGATTGGCAACATTAATTACAGCAACATCATCACTTTCACAGAGCTCGACCTCCCAAAATTAGGGACTGACCACAATGAGCCTCTCTACACAACAATTCAACTTGACGAGCGCCGTCTCCCTCGGGTCTTGGTAGATGGGGGATCATCCATGAATGTCCTGCCATTCAAAATGATGGATTTGCTAGGGATCAAAGCAACTGATCTGAAGCCCTCAACTCAGGCAATCAAGGCATACGACTCAACGTCTCGTCCAGTCTTGGGAATAGCCACCTTGAACCTGTGGTTCGGAAAACAAATGGTCCCGACTGACTTCCAAGTCATCGACATCCCGATCACATTCACTGCCATTTTGGGACACCCTTGGCTACACCAGATCAATGGGGTGGCATCCACTCTCCATCAATGTATAAAGTTCGTCCAAGGAACAGATTTAACCATCATCTACGGTGATAGCATAGTCACCGAAAGGACCGACACAAACGGCATCCCGGTCTTAGAAATCAAACACGACGATGATGGCTTGATGCTAACAGGGTTCACCATTGAAAGCCCAAAGGCCCAGGCGTGCCACATAAACTTGCCTTTAATTTGGGACAAGGTCCCTCCCCCGATGAAAATGATGAAACACATGAACTACATCCTGGGGCTCGGTTTGGGAAAACGCCATCAGGGTACCCAACAAATCATCAATATCAAAGATCAGAATACCCTCCATGGCCTGGGATACATTCCTACTCCCGAACACATTGCGGAAGACAAACGAGCTGCACGGAAGCGCTCCGCAGATAACAAAAGAGGCTTGCACGCAACCTCCGATCTTCGCCCTTACAGCTTCGACATGGCCAAGTACTTCATAAAAAAGGATGACAACTTGAAGGAAGACCCGGGAAAGGGAACAGAGTTGATCAACGCCAAACAAAGCTGGCCGAGAACCATGTGCAAACTCCAACAGAATATTGCAAGATTCAGAGGCCTCAAGGCAAATCCCGTTCGAAGAGCATTTCTCAACGCACCACCTCTGCCGGGACCCATGACCACCACTATTCACAATGAATTTTGGTTCAGAAAAACCCCCTCCTTGACAGAAGAACTCGAAAAACTCTCTGTCAATGCCCCTGCCTTCAATAAGAGAGATGAGTCTGCATTTGAGCTAGCAATGCCCAAGACAAAAGGAAAAGACTCCGCAGATGATGCTTGGAACGAGCCACTACTCCACCTGCTCTTCAATGAAGAAATCGAGATGCCAGACCTAATCGATTTTGTTTCTGATAACTCTATGATAGCCATGATCGGGAACGGTGACACAAAGCCTTTCAAACCCCGCCTCCTATCAAGCTCATTGCCACTCAATAACTGGGCCACCTTCTCCAGACCCATCGCCAACAAAAGGAACATGATCGAACAACTTGGTCTGACCCCTCGAGTCCTAGAGTCCAGTGTCAAAACCCATCCTGAGTCCCTTATCTTTGAATTTGAGTCTCTCGAGTCATCTGAAGGCCTCACGCTAGAAGATTACGAACTCATTGCCAATAATGTATTCCCGTATGCTCTGAATGAATGCTTCGATCTTTCCGAGTATCCTCTCATTGCATCTTTAACAACTGATAAATTAACTAACACACAAATAGTTAATAACGATTCACTTGATAAAGAAGCAGACACATTAAACGAATAATACATTAAGCACATCTTTAAGCATGTTTTCAAACGAGAGAAAAACCGGGCCCAAGCTGCCGAGGAGGTTTTAACCAAAGTGAATTTGGGAACTGCTGAAGAGCCAAAAGAGATGCAAATCAGAAGTTTCTTCACCGGCACAGAGCAAGACGCATTGACTGCACTGCTCAAAGAATTCGTGGACGTGTTCGCTTGGTCTTACCGAGACATGCCCGAATTAGATCCAAACATTGTAGAACATCGGATCCCCTTGAATCCCGAGGCTAAGCCCATCAAACAAAAGCTACGCCGAATCAAGCCAGAATGGTCTTTACAAGTCAAGGAAGAAATCGAGAAGATGCTCCGCGTCGGCTTCATCAGGGTGATCGAATACCCCACATGGCTCTCCAATATAGTCACGGTCACCAAGGCCAACGGAAAAGTGCGCTGCTGCGTGGACTTTCGAGATCTCAACAAAGCAAGTCCCAAGGACGACTTTCCACTACCCAACATCGACATGTTGGTAGACACTACAGCCAATTTCGAAGTCAAGTCCTTCGT
This sequence comes from Adenophora triphylla var. japonica, assembly GCA_022495995.1. NCBI lineage: Eukaryota > Viridiplantae > Streptophyta > Magnoliopsida > Asterales > Campanulaceae > Adenophora > Adenophora triphylla. Next base: position 590,254 of record JAFEMH010000239.1, on the reverse strand, counting down.
GGACGGGTTTGCCGGCTACAATCAAATCAAGATGGCCGAAGAAGATCAAGAAAAGATAGCCTTCACAACCCCTGGGAACCCATCGCTACACGCAATGCCATTTGGACTAAAGAACGTTGGGGCTACCTACCAACGGGCAGCAACCGCCCTCTTCCACGATATGATCCACAAAGAGATCGAAGTGTACGTCGATGACATGATCATCCACTCAAAGGGATCAGATGGACAACACCTCACAGACTTGAGAAAGTTCTTCAATCGGCTCCGAAAACACTCAATGAGGTTAAACCCCGCCAAATGCACATTTGGGGTCAGCCGAGGCAAGGTCTTGGGATACATGGTCACCGAGAGAGGCATCGAGGTTGATCCTCAAAAGATCAAGGCTATCATCGAAATGAGACCACCGCAAACTCAAACAGAGGTGAAAAGCTTCATGGGCCGCCTACAGTATATCAGCCGTTTCGTCAATCAATTGACCTCCATGTGCGAGCCAATCTTCAAATTGATGAAGAAAAATGCCGACGTAGAATGGAACTCAGAATGCCAAGATGCCTTTGAAGAAATAAAGGCATACCTTGTGAGTCCTCCGATTCTCTGTCCTCCCCATGAAGAGAAGCCACTGTTACTATACCTAACTGTGACCGACACCGCAGTTGGAGCCATGCTCTGTAAAGAAAAGAAAGAGTCACGAGTCGAGAACGCCATATACTTCGTCAGTCAAAAGTTTCAAGGCAGCGAACTCAACTACTCAACCCTCGAGAAAACCTGCCCAGCTCTGGTATGGGTTGTCGGAAAATTACGACATTACATGCAGGCGCACATGGTACACTTGGTTTCCAAAATGGACCCAGTCAAATACCTCTTCGACAAACCATCTCTGTCAATGAGGCTCGCCAAATGGTCTTTCTTCCTAGCGGAATTTGACATCAAGCACGTGAACCAAAAGTCAATCAAGGGACGGGCAATGTCCGAACAACTGGCTGACTTCCCAACCGACGAGGCTCGAGGTCCCGAACCGCAATTTCCAGACGAAGGAATCTTCGCACTCGAAGGCGAAAATCGATGGAAACTGTTCTTTGATGGAGCATCCAACAAAAAGGAAAACGGCATCGGTATGCTCTTGGTCGAGCCCAAGGACGAGCACACCCCAATCGCCATAAAGCTCAATTTCGAGGTAACTAACAATGCCGCCGAATATGAAGCCTGCGCTGCCGGACTACAGGACGCACTCGAAAGGAATGTCCAGAAACTCGAGGTCTATGGGGACTCAGCCCTGATCATCAACCAAGTTTCCAACAAGTGGAAAACCATAGACCCAGGCTTGCAGAAATACCACGCCTGCATGGAAGACCTCATCACACAATTCGAAGAGGTCACCTTCCACTACTTACCGAGAGACCGAAACCAGTTTGTAGACGCCTTAGCCACCTTGGCTTCACTCGTGGAAATCCCTGAGGGAAAAGCAATCAAGCCCTTCAAAGTTGGACGAAAGGAAATTCCTGCCTACTGTTGCGAGATCGAACCAGAACCCAAGCCCATCAATGAGCCATGGTACAACCAGATCTTCCAGTACCTCAAGAACGGGGAAACCGCCTTCATGAACGAAGAAGGTCAACGCAGGGAAGGGGTCAAAGCCAAGAGCATCATGGCCCTAAAATGCCTCGCCTCTCACTTTGTCATCCTCGGGGACATTGTACAAGAAACGCTACCAAGGACCACTCCTACGCTACATCAGCCAGGAAGAAGCAAGCGAGTTCATGAACGAAGTCCACAATGGGCCTTGCGGTTCCCACATGAACGCCAGAGCCCTAATGCAAATCATTCTCAGGATGGGCTACTACTGGATCTCCATGGAGGCAGACTGCATTCACTTTGTCCGAAGCTGCGACAAGTGTCAACGATTCTCCAAGCTCAATCATCTACCTCCCCACGATCTCTACTGCATGACTACGCCCTGGCCCTTCGCCACTTGGGGAATCGACGTCATCGGGAAAATTGCTCCGCCAGGTAGCAACGGTCACGAGTTCATCCTAGTAGCCATCGACTACTTCACCAAATGGGTCGAAGCCAAGTCTTACAAGGTACTCACCTCCAAGAAGGTCGCGCATTTTCTCAAGGAAAACATCATCTGCCGATATGGCATCCCGAATGAGGTCATATCAGACAACGGCTCACACTTCGAAGGGGAATGCGACAGACTGCTAGCTGCATTCAAGATCACACGCCACAAGTCTTCTCCCTACCGGCCACAAACAAATGGCGCCGTAGAAGCAGCAAACAAGACCCTCGAACGGATCATCCGAAAAATGACCACCCGAGGACGAGATTGGCCCGAGAAGCTGCACCTTGCACTTTGGGGCTACCGAACATCGGGCAATGACCACGGGAGAAACCCCATTCGCCCTGACATACGGGATGGAAGCAGTCCTTCCCATTGAATTGGAAATTTCCTCACTCCGAGTGTTGCTGGAAAATGACGTCAACGAAGTCGAATGGCTCCGAAGCCGACATGACGAACTGGCTATGTTAGACGAGCGACGACTAAAGGCCATGGAACACGTCCGAGCCTACCAAAGCAGGATGGCTATAGCTTTCGACAAGAAAGTTAAGTCCCGAGACATCAGGGAAGGTGACCTGGTACTCAAAGAAAAGCCTCCCACTCGAACCAACCCACTGGGAAAATGGGAACCAACATGGATTGGCCCTTTTGTGGTTCAAAAGATCTTCTTCGGAGGTGCCATGAAGCTGACATACCTAGACGGCAATCCCTTCGTGAATCCAGTCAACGAAAGCAAACTTCGCAGATTCTTCGCCTAAAGAAGAACAACTGTGCATCTCTTGGCACTCCATGTAGTATCGAACTACGCAGACCTGAGCCCTCTAGTCCGGGGGAACGTAGGCAACCTTAATTGGTCCGGTCTAAAAACACACAAAAAGTCAAAAGTTTGAATGTCAATCAAGACCTCCATCAAACTACACACTTTCCAGGAGCATGCCCCCACCATCACCTTGACCAAGTCAAACAACGGCGGCAACATCAAAGGACATCAAAAGGTCCCTCAGCATCAAACGACTGACCCATGTCTACTTCCAAGCCAGGGGCTTGTCTTCGCCCTCACGCGTTTCGAAAAAAAAAGAGCTCGAGCAAGGGCTCACAAAAAATAAATAAATAAAAAAAAGAAGCTCAAGCAGAAGCTACAAAAAGGAGGTCAAGAGCCCGATGCGAACAAGAGGCAAGGAACCTACGGAAAAGACCGTCAAAACGACTTGTCATGGGATCATTCAACCTCTCAGCCAAACACAGAGCCCGAGCAAAAGGGATTGCCGTCAAGGCCCAGGCTGCTTCAGTCCGCAAATGCAACAGAAAAGTCCAAAGATGGACGCCGCCAAGGTGCACAAAAGAAACAAAAGCGAACAAGAGATCTTGCGTCTCGACAAAGATTTAAAAGTAAATCACAAATCACTAATGATTACAACATTTCTTGATGAGTTCAAGCACGGTCTACTCTCAAGTTCACAACATGCTAAAAGACAGCTTAATACATTTAACAAATAATGTATTTGCAATGCAATGAATGGATACCTAGGAGTTCATTCCGTGCCATCTGCGCTTGTCCCCTCGCCATTCTTCCCTTTCTTCCCTCGTCCCCGGTGAGTCTTCTTTCGCTCCACACGAGCCAACTCTGCATCTCTCAGTCCGAGATTAGGGGTCCTCCCCGTAGAGTCAGACAATCCAGCAGCTCTCAGGGCTTCATTCGCCCGTGCTTCGGCTCGGATCTCCTCCCTGCGAGTCTGCAAAAGAGGACCTCTCTCCGTCAGTCGATCAACTCTAGTCTCGTAGTCAAACAAAGTGTCTCCCATCACATCCTGAGGGCCAGACCAGACTTCGGCACTCCTAAGGCAATAGCTACTACGAAAACCGGGCCCCAGAATCGCTCCACGCCTGCTCTCCAAAGCCACTTGGGACTGCCCAACACGTTGCTCATACCAGGCCAGGTACTGAGTCGTCAATACGACACTCTCCCGATGTCTAAGGAGCACCACAGGAGGGAAAACAGAATACTTCCATACCCTCAGAAAATGCAAAAGAACACCTGGAGTAGCCATACAAAGAGGAGCTATCTCCGCAGTAGCAAGGTCATCCCGGCCAACAAAGGCTCTGCTTCATCCCGAACTGCCGGGAAACAAGCGACGGAATGTAGAAGGAGGACCAAGACAAACCCGGAACTCGACAACATAGGACCCTTCCCGAAAGGCCCTCCTAGTCTCAATTCCCAGTGCAAGGAACCCACCAACGGATCCGATGCGTACCGAGCCGTGCCATCCATCTCTCCCAAAGTGACCGATCCATATCCAACACAAGAGGTCGCCGAGCAAATGACCACGGGCTAAACGACGTCTGAGCCTCGGGCATGGCCTCGAAGTCTCTCTCGTAGCCACAAGCCGAGCAAAGCGGGGCTTCCCCTCTCATGAACCGATCCCCGCCGCGACGGTCAATACCATGAAGAGTCTCCCCAAAGACCAACGGGACAATATCCTCTCCAGCTGCAAAGGCCCAACCACATCTAGCAAAGCGCCATCGCAAACCCCAAGGGAGCTGACCATGAAAAGCGTCGCTATCACGCACAAGGCAAACGCATCCCACGAGACATCACTCTCATCATCAATCATGAACCGCTCCGGCAGCTCAGAAATGTCAATATGACCCGAATCAAGGATCATGCCCTGCACTTCTCCCAACGAAGTCTGAAGAAAGCATGCAAGCTTCACGCTCACGGCGGCACCGCCAATCAAAGGAAGCGAGATGGCCTCCACCTCCGGTCCTCCAATCAAAGCCCGAAAATCCTCAAAGGTGGGCACTACCTCATTGTAGGAGAAGCAATACACATGCCTCCTAACATCCCAGAACTTCGCGGCAGCCCGCAACAACTCCCAATCAGGAACCAACTCCTTAAGGGACCAAACCGAGCAAAGTCGAAACCTTACCTCGAAAGCCCGCCTCTGATGCCTCATACGGTGTTGCATCCACATTTTCAGCCGCTCAAGGAAAAGTGCTTGCCGCTCCTGCGAAAGCCTTGGCAAAATTCTTGGAACATACGAAGAATCCATGGCAAAAATGGAGGTTCCTAGAGAAAATGGGGAAGAAAGCTCGAAAGGACTGCAAAATGGGAAGAGAGAGAAGTTCAGACATCCTGAAAACATTTATTTCCTCCCCAAAAGCAAAGCTAGTCCGTACGGACCTCTTTGCATGCTAGGTCTGTCCGTATGGACCTCTTTGCAGTCTGGCCCCACTTTCCCAGCAAACAGGCCAACAACCACTGTTCCCAGCAGAACCTTGCTCCAAATTGCCCAAACTCTGGCCAAAGCCATTTCCGGCAAGCACACGCTACCCATAAACGCACTCTCAGCTCACGTGGCATGCACAAAAAAAAAATAATAGCAACAATTCCTAGGACAATTCCCGGGAATCACAAAGACACATTACATCTTAGAATAAAATACTTTGCGATACAAATGCGAATGTTTTATTACAGGTACATATAATGTCTATTGCTAAACAAAAAAAAAAGAAAAAAGAAGGATATGGAAAGAGGGAAAGCAAATGAGCCCTAATCCGACTCCTCATCATCATCGTCAACGTCCTCAAGCGAGAAGTCGGGCATCCCGGTAAACTCGCCAGTCACACCCTCGTCGTCAGAATACTGAACCCCCTCCTGGGGTGGGTACTCAAAGTACTCAGAAGGATCAAATCCGGCGAAGGGATCAAAGTAGGCAGGCTCTGACGAACCCTCACCCTGTGCATCCGGCGGAGGAAAGAACTGATAAAGGGTCTGCGACCTCTGTGCTCCCGAGGACGTCCCGGCATCCATGCTATGCCGCCCCCGCGAAGGTCCCTCCTGCTGTGGCTCCGACTCGGTCCTCAGCGGAGGAGCATCTACAGAATGCCTCGAAGGCATCGGCTCGTACGCTGGCACACGTCGTGAAGATCGGCAAGACAGCTTCGACGCCATCTTCTTCGCGAAGGACCGCATCGCCACATAACGGCGGGTCAGCGTGTCATAGGCTCTCCCAGAGACCTGGACAAGTAAGCAACCAAAGAAACGCTCAGCTAAAGAGATACAGGCATAAAAACGAAAAAAGAGAAAAATACAGAAAAGATGCCAAAATGAAAAGAGTAAGCACACTCACCGGCATATCAGGATCCACCCGGTAGGCAGCAGGAGCCTGCTCAGGGATGGGTACAGACACCCTCCTCCTCGATGAATCCCCGCGGACATATGTGAAATCCGGCCCAGGCACCGGAACCTCTGGAGGACCTGGCGGGCCAGCCTCCCTCTCCCTCGCCAACACCTGTGGCGTCCTCAACTTCCTCCTCACGAAGGACCCATACTCCACTCCAAACAGAACAAACTCATCGGCACTCATGCGAAAAACTAAAACCTAGTTCTAGCATTCAAAAATTCAAGCAAGGAATCAAGACTAAATTGATTTCTTACCTCCCCGGCGTTCCTAACTCGCCGATTATGCACGAAACTGGAAGAAGAAGAAATGGGAAAAGCCTCGGTTTTAAAGCCAGTCAAAATTTGGGAACTGTAAAATTCAACACTGGTCCGTACGGACCTCTTTACATCCCAAGTTGGTCCATACGGACCTCTTTGCAAAATGAGGCCAAATTTCTTCATTGCCCTTATAATCTTTGCCCATGGCTGTCCAAAGGCCTGTTTCAGCAGATTCAATGCAGATTGGTCCTTAACCCATCAACGCAAACACCGGCCGTCAGTGTAAGTCCGGATTTTGCCTACTAAACGGCAACTCAAGTACCGGCCGTCAGTGTAAGTCCGGATTTCACCCACTAAACGGCAACGCAAGCACCGGCCGTCAGTGTAAGTCCGGATTTCGCCCACTAAACGGCAACGCAAGCACCGACCGTCAGTGTAAGTCCGGATTTCGCCCACTAAACGGCAACGCAAGCACCGGCCGTCAGTGTAAGTCCGGATTTTGCCCACTAAACGGCAACGCAAGCACCGGCCGTCATCGTAAGCCCGGACCTCGCCCACTAAACGGTGAAACAAGCGCAAGAAGGAGCCCGCACCTCCAAGTACAAATCTCAAGGCATAAAACGCCTCCAAAATGCTCAACGGCAACTCAAGCACCGACCATCAAAGTAAGTCCGAGCTCCTTCCCCAGCAAGTCAAAAAGGGAATTCTTGCAAACCTGTACAAAACCGCATATCCCTAGCACCGGCCGTCATCGTAAGCCCGGACCTCGCCCGCTCAACAGCAACTCAAGCACCGGCCATCAAAGTAAGCCCGAAGTCACCTTCTCAGCAGAAAAAGCCCCTACAAGGCCACAATGATCCCCAACGGATGAACACCGGCAGTCATCGTAAGTCCAACCTTTTCCCCAAACGGATAAAACGTGAGATGTTCGCACCTCTCGCAATCAAAGCACAAGGCAGCCACGCCTCCACAACAGCAGTCAGAAGACGAATCAAGTCCTCATACATGACACACCCGCAGTCAGAAGACGAATCAAGTCCTCACACATGACACACCCACAGTCAGAAGACGAATCAAGTCCTCCCACATGACATATCTCCAGCCCGGAAGGCTTTAAATCACTCGGTTCGGAAGACCGTATAAACCTCCCACATCACTATATCCAGCCCAGAAGGCTTTAAACCACTTGGTCCGAAAGACCGTATAAACCTCCCACATCACTATCTCCGGCCCGAAAGGCCTTAAACCACCCGATTCGGAAAATCGTAAAATTTCCATCTCAGGACACCACCATGTCCTCACAATCGACCTATGCGGTCACCCCAGGACGCCACCGCGTCCTTACAGTCGACCTCGGCGGTCACACGACACTTTAGGGCACCACCACGCCCGCATACACTCACAATTTCACGACCTCTGAACTACGACCAGGCTTGATTCCCGCTAGGGATACGTAGGAATCCTATCACAGGGTCCAGCCATCGACCTATACGGTCACCCAAGACGCCACCACGTCCTTACCACCGACCTATACGGTCACCCAGGACGCCACCACGTCCTTACCACCGACCTATACGGTCACCCAGGACGCCACCACGTCCTTACCACCGACCTATACGGTCACCCAGGACGCCACCACGTCCTTACCACCGACTTATACGAACACCCAGGACGCCACCATGTCCTCACTATCGACCTATGCGGTCACCCACAGGATACCATCACATCCACACACAGAGTTTCAGTCAGAGGACATCTCCGGTCCTTGTGCACAACAACATTCACCCCAAACACGAACTACGATCAGGCTTGATTCCCGCTAGGGATACGTAGAAATCCTATCCCAGGGTCCAGCCAACTGACCTACGCGGTCACCATGGACACCGCCACGTCCTCACACACCGACCTACACGGTCACTTCCTTTCCCAGAATGCGATCCAGATTAGGACCCTTATCTTATCGACGACCCCACTTCCTCCGTAAGTGACATCGTCGAGGGGCTTCTGTAAGTACCCCAATCTGGATCACCCTCTTTCGAGCACATGAGAAACACCGCAGACTCACAAACGCAGTCTCGAAGACCTCTGACACTCAAAATAACCCCCAACCAAACCAAGGGAGGAACCTTTCTGGGATAAAAAGGGGCAAAAGGGCCTTTTGGGAATTTTTCAGAAATCAGAAAAGTACAAATGGTCCGTACGGACCTCTTTGCTGCAATGATTACTGAATCTCCTTAAAGTTCACAATATTCCCTCAAATCCCGGAGAACATCATTACTGGAATGCATGGTTGGTCCGTACGGACCTTATTGCATGCATAGTTGGTCCGTACGGACCTCTTTGCAACCAGACATAATGATTTCAAAATCCTCTTAAAGTCCACATTATTCCCTCAAATCGAGGAAAACCAAAAATTTGGATTACCTATAAGGTCCGTACGGACCTTATTGCAGTTTTCCTACACTATAAATAGAGGTCTCCCCCTCCCTCATTTTGACACATTTCCCTCTTCTCTCCTCTCCCCCCAGCCTTCACGCACCCCTCTAAGACCTTTCGGGGCAATCCTGGCCCCTTTCGGATCCTTTCGAGGCCTTCCGAGCTCCCTTGTGGTGCTCCGAAGCCTCCTCGAGCGCTCCCGCGATGCTCCCGCACTGCCCCGAGGCACTCTCGAGGTACTCTGAGGCCCCTCGTGGTACTCCGAGGCCTTGCCTGGTCTTTCCCAAGGCGTCCCGGCTCTTTCCGAGTCAAACCGGCAACTTGAACGCACGCCGAACCTCTGCCCAAATCCAACCGACGATTCCAACGCACGCCGAACCTCTGCCTGAACGATCCCTGCAATCCCAACGCACGTCGAAACTCTGCCCGAGTGCACACTTGACAATCCCGAGGCACGCCGAAGCTCTGTCCGCAGACAATCGGCACATTCCGAAGCAATCCCGGTCCGTCCCGAAATACTATTCCATCCTCAAACACTATTTCCCAGCGGAAGACAGACACGAACCAACATTGGTAAGGCTTCCTTCCATTACTATTTCAATACATTTCAATACGTAGTGTACAATGTAGACATCCGATATCGCATACATTTTTAAAAGCACATACACACACACACAACAGTTAAAGAATATCAGGGGTATCCGAAAGACTCGTTTTTACGAGGCGACTCGGGTGAGCTCTAAGATTCTAATATTCTCTTTCCGAGGAGTCATCTGACCTCCGAACTCAAAATCTCATCACACAAAAACAGTTTATTTTTAAACTGATGTCCTTTTTCAATGTTTTGGGCTTCATAAAAACGGCGTGGCGACTCTACAAAGCAAAAACACGGCGAGATACCTCCCAACTAACGCTGCAAAGCGGGAATGAGCCAGATGCCGGGGCGCGAATGCGCTGCCTCTCGGATCCGGGCAAACTTTCCCGAAATGCGACGCATTACGAAAATGCGAGATTGTCGGGGCCCCCGCACGCGAGCCGGATCCGGGTAGTTTCAGTTATACATTTACGTTTAAATGTTTATGTATATTTATCAAGTATACACATTTTGTAATACATGTTCTAACAACCTCCCACTTGGATTGCATGAATATGTGTTTATACTTAATCAACCCTTATAATCATATTTATAATGTAAATGACAATCCTATTTGCACATTTATTGTCATTTAACACAATCTCGTCCATTAGTTTTACAAATAAAAGGATTAAAGAACCATTCGTTGTAATTGATTCACAACTAAACCCACAATGATCACACATATATCCAACTAAACGACATAAATTAAGTGTAGATCTGTAGCATAGAAAATTGATGAATATATATATATATATATATATATATATATATATATATATATATATATATATATATATATATATATATATATATATATATATATATAATGAACGTATATATATTCTTCCAACTAGTCTATTTAACCAATTGAGACCAATACTTTAGAAGAAATAAAATAATTAATAAAAGTACAACACAAACTTCCACTATATCAAATGTTATCAAAAGTTGTTACACCTATATGAGCAGTATGCTCGTGAAACACTAAAGGAGATAACGATTTAGTAAACAGATCCGTAAGCATGGAATTTGTTCCTATAAATTGTATTTATATTTGTTCATTTCGTACTCTTTCCCTTACAACAAGAAACTTAATATCTATATGCTTGGATTTAGATGAACACTTATTGTTGTTAGAGTACATGACTCCTGCACGATTGTCACAATATATCTTGAGTGGTCTTTTGATACTATCGATAATTCGCAGTACTTCAATAAAATTGCGCAGCCATATAGCTTGATTGGATGCTTCGTAACAAGCAACAAACTCGGCTTCCACGGTAGAGGAAGTTACGAGTGTTGTCTTGGCAGTCCTCCAAGATATTGCTCCACCGGCTAATGTGAAAACATAGCCAGACGTCAACTTTTGACTATCTTCACACCCAACAAAATTAGAATCGAAATACCCAATGATCTCAAGATGATCTGATTTTGAATATGCAAGCATGTAGTCCTGAATGTTTTGTAGGTATCTCATCACTCTTTTGGCTGCAACCCAATGTTCTCTCCCCGAATTGCTTTGGTATCGACCAAGCATTCTAACAATAAATGCAAAGTCTGGACGAGTACAGACTTGTGCATATATTAAGCTTTCTACTGCTAATGAATAAGGGATATTTTCTATAAACTTGGATTCTATATTATTTTCACGACATTGTTTGAGACTAAATTTGTCTCCCTTAGAAACAGGGGTGTCATGTTGCTTACAATTTTGCATGCTTGTGAGTGTGGTCCCAAGATCGTGGGTTTTTTATGAACTGCTTTCTCGTGTAAGGGGTCACCGCTTCACATCAGTTTGAAGACATCCGATTCAAATTGAAAAACGGAGTCGCCATGCCATTTTGATTTCCATAAAACATTGAAAAAAGGAATAGGGTCCGGAGGTTAAGTTACTCCTTGGGAAGAACATTTGGCGTTCACCCAAGAAGCCTTGCCAAAGCAAGTATTCCTAGATCCAATTTTTGTGCTTGTTTCATGCTTTCGTGTGTGTGTGAGTGATTTGAAAAGGGAGGGAATGTGCCAAGTTATCTTCCGGACGTATAAACCATTTTAGTTGGTTATCGCTCGGGATTCCTTGGATTTTAGTGTATTTGGGATTTTGATCCCGTGCTCATCTTGGACTTATGATCATCATTAAGTGACCTTTGGTTATATGTGATCGAAATAGAGGAACACCTTTTTATAGTCCAAAAATGAGACTCTTTAGAAAGAAAGGATCTTTGCCCATCAATCCTACATCTTGAGACGATTTGAGCTTAATAGGGACATTTATGCTCGTCTCAAGTGATAATCGGAGATGTAGGGGCTAAGGTCCATCCACTTCTAAAGAGACTTCAACTATGACACCTTTAATGGAGGGAACGATGTAAAGATGAGACCTTTACACCGATCCACCCCACGGGATGCTTCAAATACCAAAGGGATTAAGGGGAGGGGTATAAAAGATTGGATCTTTATACTCATCCTATGCCTCTCGTGCCTTAGGAAGGTCACTAGGCAATCCTTTGAGAGTGATCCAACCATGAGGGATATGGGGGGGTTACATTGGAAAGTAAAGATGGAATTTTTATGGAAATGAGTGTAATGAACACTATGAAAATTAAGACTAGGAATGTAAAGGGAAGACCTTTGAGGCTTTCCTATGTCCTTTAAGAACCTTTTTAGGTGGACAATCCTTGGAAGCAAGGTCAAGGGAGTGGGAATGACATAATGATAGTAAAGATGATATTTTTATGTAAAGATGACATTTTTATGCAATAAAAGGAAGATCTTTCACATCATCATGTGATGAATCCTCCCTAGAACAAGCCACTTATGGACCCTTGTTCATCCTTGGGTTGAATTCTCCATGAATCATATGTGATAAGGGGAAAGGGGGATATGATGTCTACATGATAAAGACTTGATTTTTATGACAATAAATCACATATAATAGCAATGAATGACAAGATAAATAGCAAGTAAGCAATATGACAATATAACAAGTATATTTCAAAGAGAAAGGAAGGAGAGGTTACCAATTGTGGTTTTCCTCTATCTCACTTGGGATTTTCCTAAGGAAGGAGTGGCTTTGGATGGATTTTTAGTGAGTTTTGGTTGCTGGAAATTCGTGGTGTGAATTTGGGAGAGTAACAGTGCTCAAAATTGTATATCAAAATGGGTAGAGGAGGCCTCTATTTATAGGCAGATTTGTGCTTCCTAATGAAGCCGTGCGGCATTAACCATTGGCAAAAGAAGTCGTCTGGCGTTATCCGTCGATGACTCGGCCTGTTTCTAGAATCATGCAAGGTGGAGCCTAGAAACCCCTTTCCAGCGAGGGACCGCTTGGAATTTTAATTCCTAGCAAGTCCTTCCCCCCTTGGAAGGTTTGGAAAAGTTCCAGAATTGCCCCTGAACTTTAGGAAAGTTCGAGAAATTGCCGGGAAACTTAACCGGAAGGCATGAGCCAGATTTGGGTACTTACAGAAGCCCCTCGGCAACGTCACTTGCAGGGAGAGTGGGGTTGTTGATAAAAAAGGATCCAATCTGGCGAACTGCCGAGACGGATTGGGATTGGGTGACTAAGGAGGTCGAGTGGATGAACCTTTGAAAGGCTACCTACGTATCCCGGAGGAATCAAGCCATGATCGTAGTTTGGAATCCACTGGGAAAGGGGAAGAGAAACTGGTCCCTTGCTGTGATGATGGAAGGAAAATGACCTAGGAGGTCAAATAGCTGATCCTACTGGGGATATGCCAGATGAAGGGAGTGACCAATGTGGTCGGATGGCTGGACTTTTATGAAAGGCTACTTCACAACTGAGGAGTGATGAAGGAAAAGGGTGACCAATGTGGTCGGATGGCTGGACCTTTATGAAAGGCTACCTACGTATCCCGGAGGAATCAAGCCTTGGTCGTAGTTCAAGTCTCACTAGATAGTTAGGAACATGTCTAGGATCCTTGAGATTTTGACGATTAATGGAGGAGTCACCTTATTTGACAATTAATGGAGGTTGTCACCTTATTTGACAATTAATGGAGGTTGTCACCTGATTTGACAATTAATGGAGGTTGTCACCTGGGTTGACAATTAACGGAGGTTGTCACCTGAGTTGACAATTAATGGAGGTTGTCACATGATTTGACAATTAATGGAGGTTGTCACCTTATTTGACAATTAATGGAGGTTGTCACCTGAAGAAAATAAAGCTTACGTTGCTATTGAGGAGATAGAGGTAGATGAAGTTGGAAAACTAAAGCGTACTTCGCTATCGAGGAGATGGAGGTAGCTAAAGTTGGAAAAACTAGAGCGTACTTCACTATCTAAGAGATAGAGGTAGCTAAAGTTTGGAGAAACTAAAGCGTACTTCGCTATCTAAGAGATAGAGGTTGCTAAAGTTTGGAGAAACTAAAACGTACTTCGCTATCTAAGAGATAGAGGTGGCTAAAGTTTGGAGAAACTAAAGCGTATGTAACGACCCTAACCCTAGGCACTAATTTAGCATCCTATTATGTGCATTTTATGATAATTGTTAGCTTTATGTGCTTATTTTATGTCTTTGACTTTCATGAAAAGTTAAGATGATTATGAGATAACTTTAAGGCTTTAAGGTTTAATTGGAAATAAAATAAGGTAGTATGGTGGAGTATAATAAAATAAATAAATAAAATATTATGAGAGGGTGAGGTGTCTTTGTGTAAAGAATAGAAGTTAAAGTGTTAGATGTAATTGCTTGGATTTTGAGGGGCTTAAGTGAAAAGGTTGAATTATTTCTTTACTTAGTCAAAGGGGAAGCATGTGAGACCATACTTCTTACTTTTTCCCATCACCTCCTTCCCTTTAACCTAGACGTGTCCAAGGTTAAGCGTTAACCGGCTAACCGTAAGGTTAATAACCGGATTTTAACCGCCTAAACCGTTAACCGTCTAACCGACTTAACCGCCTAACCGATAACCGTGTAACCGAGGTTAACAAAGGTTAAGAAATTTTTACTCCGGTTAACCGTGTTAACCGCCTGCTAATTAACCTAAGCAACTTAACCGTTAATTAACCGTCGGTTAACCGGTTAAAACAAAACTTTTTATTCAAAAAAAAATATTTCAAAGTTATATTTTAATATTAACTTTAATTAAAAATCTGAAATTTCGTAAAAAGTTAAGTTTTTCTTTATATACTTCCGTTTCTTTTAAATCCGTTAAGTTTTCATTTCTTTAAAAATTCATACCTATTTTTCTATAACTTTTTGCAAAAATATTAGTCTTAACAACTATTTAAAATAGTTTTATTTATCCAAAAAAAAAAAAAAACTAGTTCATATACGCTACATATTTAACGTAAACCGTTAAATATTTAACTGTTTTTTCAAAAAAAATGTTAAAAACTTAACTTTTTATTCAAAACTATTAAAAAGTTATATTTTTTTTAACTTTAGATAAAAATCTGACATTCTTGAAAAAAAAATAAAAAAATTAACCGTTTATTAACCGGGTTAACCGGGTTAACCGGATTAACCGTTAACCGGTTAACCGTAACCGTGACTTAACGGTTAACGGTTAAGTCCGGTTAATGATTTTAACCTTCGTTAACCGCCGGTTATTAACCGGTTAACCGCGGTTAATTAACCGTGGTCACGTCTACTTTAACCTCCCCATTTTCTTCAATCATCTTCTTCCTCTTCCAATTCCTCCATGGAAAACCTCCCTCCAACCTTTTCCTTCTAAAAATCATAGTAAATCCAACTCCCTTCCATTTTACAATCCGTTTGCATATTCTTGATCGTGGCGGCGAGGGAAGCGCATCAAGCCTGAAAGATAAATGTTTCGTTCACATCAATTTAGTAAGTTATTATGACTTACTTCTAATAATTGCTCACTTTATGTGTTATTGAATATCTTGTTGAAAGAAAAGGATTTTGGTAATTTTGAGTGAGGTTATTTGAGTAAAATGAGTTAATTAAGGTTGAATTGATTTTAGTTATGAGATGGGGGTCTAAGTTGAGAGAATGAGTGTATAAGGAGTGTAAGATGTTAATGACTTTAATGGAGTTATCGTATGTGGTTATGTCCATTCTTACTTTGATTTGGTAAATGTTATGAGTATATTTCAATTCGGTAGAAAGAAGTAGAAAGTAATTTGGTATACTTTTAATGATGTGAGGTATTATGACTTTCCTTCAAATACTTGCTCATGAAATATTTGATGATTGGTATTGCTTGTTAAATTGATTGTTTGATATATTAGAACACTTTCTTAGAGTTGGGAATTGATTAATGACTTAAATATAGGGTTGTGGTTCATGGAAGTTGATCAAAAGTAAAAGAGTATGGTAATTGTGAAGTAATGATGTTAGACATGAATTGTGATAGTGAAATGTGAGAATTAACTAAGTAAGTGAAAGGGTTAGGTTTATCTTATTTGGTTGGAATGGTTGGCATAGATTTTGAGTACTAAAATGATGCTAGTTAGTGTTGGGATTGGTTTGGAAGAGGTATGAAATGGTTAGAGGAAGTTAGGCTTGGGCGGTCGCCCATGTGGGGCTGAGCGGCCGCCCATGTGTTCAGCTTCATGGCCTTCAATTTTCTAGTGCTTGGACGGTCGCCCATGTGCCCTTGGGCGGTCGCCCATGACAACAGAAACTTCACCAGTCTTTCCTCCTTTCTGATTTCCACAAAAACCACTCACCATAACTCTTGACTAATTTTAAGAGTAATATAAACCTAAGCTACCTGGGATATAATTGAATCCTCTTTAATTTAGATTAAAGTAGAATACTTTGGCTACACCATGATGTCTTATTTGATTAAAATGGAATTGTGGTAGTAGTTTAAATATTTTCCGAAAAATGGTTGATAACCTTGATTTGTAACTTCACCAAAGTGGTTCAAACTTGGGAATTAGATCTTGAACTTTATAAAGGTTATTCAAGGATGTGTAATGACTATGTAGGAATGGTTTATGGTACATGGTGACTTTACTTGCTCCCATATCCTTGGTGGTTAGTTTGAATAGTGTTAAAGCTATAGGTTACACTATTGCGTTAGTTAGAAATGTATATGTATCACATTGTGGCATTGTTATCCCAATTGTGGAATTATTGATTATGTGGATACCTTGATATCCCAAGTGTGGACTATTTGACATATTGTTATATTGTATCCCAAGTGTGGATTATTTGGCATATTGTTATATTGTATCCCAAGTGTGGATTATCTGGCATATTATTATATTGTATCCCAAGTGTGGATTATTTGGTTATATTGTTACCTTACTTGAATTCATATTCATTGATGGTATTATGGATAGTGTATTAAATCAATGTTGCACTATAGTATTGATTTAACATGAGTATACATTACCATGTTGTTATATTCTTATCCCTTTGGTGGATTTTATTTCAAGTATCTATTATGTGCTTGAACGTGTTTATATTATATGAGATTCGGGGGTATAATGGGATACAATCAATTATGGATTTTTCTATAAGTGATTGAAGATCATTATACATGTAACCATCTCTTCTGTAGCCACAGAGTGGGTGTGCAAGCTTCTGTATTGAGCCAAAAGCCTTACAGTCAGCTGCAATTTTATGGAGTTAGGTGGAATGCTTCTGTATTAAGCCAAAAGCTTTACATATAGCGGCGATATTATATGATATTCTGAATAAGGGTCATATAAGTATCTTCTTTCCTTATATGGATCTCTGGGGTGTGAGTCCTATAAGCGGTGAATGTGCATGGGGGCAGTTCACCAAAGAGCGGAGTTTTACTCCCGCGTTGTACGACATATTATTCAGACGAAAAAGGTAAAATGAGGTAACGTAAGGTGTTTACCACTTTCATAATGTGTTATGTGTGACCATGCTATGTGTTGCATATTGTTTGGCATCTTACTGCATTCATAATAGCTTATTGAGATTTATTCTCACCCCTTCCCCTTTACTGTTTTAGATCGTGCTGAGACAGGTGACCTGAACCAGGGAGGCCGGGGATAAGAGTGTGGACTTTTGCTTTTGGGACTTGTCAGGTTATGTAAATGAGTAGGTTGTTTGGGAGTATTTATTAAGTATTACTCTTTTGGAAAGTTGTATGTAAAACTCTTTTGTAAACAAAGTTATTTTTGGTTTTTGATGTAATTGATCAGATTATGGTTTATTGAAGTTGTTGTTGAAATTCCTCCAAGTAGAGATATGATTAGTTGATTTTATTTTGGTAGTTTGAGAATTGGTTTTCCTTTAGAGAAATGACCTTTTTTGTTTTGAACATGCAGGTCTGGTTTTGTGAGGTGATCGGGTTCTTTCCTTGGAACCAACAGAGTGATCCAACTACCTTCCCAGCTATGATTCGCTGGAGGGGAGAGGCTAGGGATAAGTTTATCAGGAAGACCCGGATCACTTTCGATTATAAGATGGTGAGACCCGTCATCAACAGGGACGGTCACGAGGGAGTGGATTTCTATCCCTGGGGGAGGTATCCAGAGGCTTTGATAGGGGATGCCTTGGTGGTGACCAGGCAGAGGAGATGGCTGACAGGGCTGACCTGTGATATCATTTACTTGGGGGACTGCTTCTCCAGGCAGCACGATCACGTCCCTCCTTTGGGCGCTATCACCCCTCATGACCCTCCTCCGCTCATGCTGCAGCCCAGGCATTGGTCGGCGGATGAGATAGAGAGATATCAGGCTGGCCTGGCGGCTGAGGAGTATTTCGATTTTGCTACCCCGTATGCCACCTTTGTGGAGGCGCGGTTGAGGACGCCGTAGAAGCTAGTGAAGATAGCCGCCGCTCAGGGGTACGGGGAAGCAGAGCCGACTGATCCGCCTATGCCTCCAGCTCATCTCTCCTATGTGGTGAACGGGGTACCGAGGAGGTTTATGGTACCTATCCCAAACACGAGGGAGCCCGAGTATACTCTTCCTGCTGACAGCACTGTAAGTATCTCTAGGGTCCCTCCCTTTTCGACTTTCTTTGCTTTCTGCAATTTTGAGCTTTTCTGGGATTTTCTGAGTTTTTCTCTTCTTTTCTCGCAAGTCCCTGCTCGTACCTATGATGGTTTGGTATGGCAGAACAGGGCTGGAAGGAGGTGGCTCGGTCCCTTTTGAGGAAGCTGGCCTGCTCTTCGAGGGCAGCGGGGAATGTGCAGGAGCCCGTGCACAAGAGAAGGCACGTTAGGAGCACAACCTGTACCTCATCAGCCTCAGGGTATTAGACCTCATCCACCAGCGCCGTGCCTCGGGGGCGGGGGCCTAACACGGACATTTTGGAGCAGCTGGCGGAGTATGAGCACGTGGCCATCAACCTGTCTGATGTGAGCGATAATGAAGATTTGATGAGGAATCCTGAGTTCTATGAGCTAAGCAACGATGAAGATGAATCGGAGGCTTAGGGTTTCTTAGGTTGAACTAGGAGGAAGAGAGAGGAAAACAATGAACAATTATGTACAATTATGTACAATTTGTTATTTTTTTCTTTTATTTGGGCGCCAAGGAGGCGAAAACAATGTAGTGATCTTTTATTTGCTTTTCTTATTAATGCTTTATGGTTTTGCATATTACTTGAGCCTCGGGGCAGGTATTTTGCACGGAAATGGGGTGAAAATTGGGCCAAAAGGGTTTATGATGATATGTGATTGCATGAATGGTGTTTGGGCATGCTTTTATGCAAGTTTCATTGAGAAAGTGGGGTGAGAACTCCACTTGGGCAGCAGCTTTGGCTGCTGCAGATTTTTTTCTGCAAAAGCGAAAGAAGCCGTCTGGCCAGGTCCTGGGTAAAAGAAGTCGTGCGGCTTGGAACCTTGTCTGAACTGATTTTTTTTCAAATAAAATCAAGGAAGGGCCTTTTCATTTCATTTTCACCCTAAACTTGTCCCAACTGATCCCAGAGCACATTTTTGACCAAAAATCATCAATTTCGATCACAGCCAATGGAGAAACCAGTCCGATTGCAAAAGGGGAAAAGAGATCGTTTTCTGTTCGATCTTCAATCTTGGATGAGACACAACTTCCAATCTCATAAGGGGCTGTTCGACAACGCCTTCAAGATCAAGTCTTTATGGCATTTGAAGGATCTCCCGCCCGATTGGGACCTTTTGAGAGAGCAGCGAGGTTTTGGGATGTCCGGAGACACGTTTACTGCTTTTCTTATAATGAAATCATCCCAACCTTTGAAGACTTCCGGGCATTGATTGGGGGTTCGAAAATTGAAGCCGTTTCGATTCCTTTGACCGGGGACGTGTCGATGACCGTAAAGTTGGCATCTTTTCTGCAAATTTCACCGAAAGAAGCCGAAGGGATGATGATAGCCCCTGACAAGATTGACATTTCTGATATCCCGAGTAGGTTTGGGTCTCCAGATACGGCTGCGACCACAGTGGCTATGTATGCTTTTATCCTCTGCGTGTTCTCTTTTCTGTTCACTGCCGAGTCCTTCGGGGTCTGCCACAGTGGCCTTTTGGACATGGTCTGGGATTGCAGTGCTAGGAAGGATATTGTCCCACTGATTCTGGGTGAGACTCTGCATGGCATTGACAGGATGGCTAGGGGGGACCATTTCATGAGGTCCGGGAGCCCAGCGGTGCTGACTTTATGGTTACAGGAGAGACTTGGGGCTTTGCCTACTTAGTGCCCTTGGGTGATTTCCCGGAGAGGTGCACCTAGGCAGCAGGATCATGGTAGCTGGGAGCTGATGATGGCTCGGCTGTCTACCTCGGCATTCACTGGTGGGTGCCTCATTGGAGGTTGCAGATTCGTAGGACGTTTCAGGAGTCCTATATAGTGAGGGTTTCGGGGCTTTGTTGGTCATCTTTCTACATCCCCTGCTTAGTGTCCAGGCAGTTTGGGATCTTGCAGGAGCCGTTGGATGATTGGGAGGACATCCGTACCATGGAGGTGGTGTCTTTTGACATGAGGGATCCAGCCAGCTTCTCATTTTTCTCGAGGGCATGGACATACACTGCTTTTCCACCCAGGGCCGTTCTCAAGAGCAGGAAGAGTACCATATTAACCACGGCATACTTGGACTGGTATGAGAAGGAAATGGGGGCGACTCAGGTCATTTTGGGAGAGAGACGTAAGGCTTTATTGGGGGCTGACTGTGACTCGAGCAGGACTCTGAGGGAGACTAAGGCCAAGGCTGCCATAACCAGTCAGGTGACCTTATTAGAGATATGGAAGCCCGATATGAGAGACTATCGGAGGTCTCTCCTCTTAATGAGGCTCAGCGGGAGGAGATACGGACTCGTGCAGGGGTAGAAAAGGCACTTATTGACACAGGTTTGGTGGTGGCTCCAGTGAGGATTCCTGAGATAGGGATGAGGGGTACCAATATCATTGAGAAAAAGAGGAAGAACACTTGACGGGATCGAGGCAAAGGAAAGAAGAGCAAGGAAGACTCGGTGAATGACAATTGAGAGACCTATTCCGAGTATCCATTTATTGCCTTTTGCAAACACAATAGTTTACTAGGTCTTTTTTGTATGCTTTAGATCTTTGTAGCAGGTTAGCAAAGTCAAGAGTAGACCGTGCTTGAACTCATCAAGAAGTTTTTAACTTGTAAATAACAAAGATATTATCTTAGAAATTTATAAGACACATTTCATGGAAATTCAGATGTCTTATTTATTGTTTAGACCGAACCATTTCTGGCTGCGTACGTTCCCCTTTTACAAGAAAGACTAAGGGGCCCAGGTCTTCGTGGTTCATTCTGGTGAACTATTGGGATTTTTGTTGTTGTTGTTGTTGTTGTTGTTATTGTTGTTGTTGTTTTTTTTTTTTTTTTTTTTTTTTTTTTTTTTTTTTTATGTGCAACCCTGTCTTTTGCCTAGACCGCCCTTTTTGGATTTTCAGCCTAGCTGGGCATTACTCTTTTTGCACTATATTTTTTATTTATTGATTTTTTTTCTTTTTTTTTGTGTGCAACCCTGTTTTTTTGCCTAGACCGCCCTTTTTGGGGTTTTCAGCCTAGCTGGGTATTACTCTTTTTGCACTATTTCTCTCTCTTTTTTTATATATTTTTTTAGACATAATACCGACGAAGCTTGTCACCGTTGACTGGATGAACAAAGGGATTGCCGTCCAAGTCCCCAAGCTTCATTGCTCCTCCCGAGAATATTTTCTGCACCACATACGGGCCAATCCAAACGGGTTCCCACTTTCCCAGAGGGTTGTCTCTGGTAGGGGGCTTTACTTTCAGCACTAGGTCACCCTCTTTAATGTCTCTGGCATTGACCTTTTTGTCGAATGCCCTGGCCATTCGCCTCTGGTAGGCTCGGGTGTGTTCCATGGCTTTTAGCCTCCTTTTATCAAGTAGGGCCAATTCATTGTGCCGGCTGCGTAGCCATTCTACTTCATTGACACTGTTTTCCAGGAGGACCCTTAATGACATGATTTCCAACTCTACTGACAGTACTGCTTCCATCCCGTAGGTCAGGGCGAAAGGGGTTTCCCCCGTGGATGTTCTGACAGACATTCTGTAGCCCCAGAGTGTCAGATGCAGCTTTTCGGGCCAGTCACGACCACGGGTGGACATTTTTCGGATAATCAGTTGGAGTGTCTTATTGGCAGCTTCTACTGGTCCGTTGGTCTGAGGCCTATATGGGGACGATTTGTGGCGAGTGACTCTGAATTCTAACAGCAATCTATCGCAGTCCCCTTCAAAGTGCGACCCGTTATCTGAAATGATCTCATTGGGCACCCCGTATCTGCACATGATGTTTTCTTTGACAAACTGGGCCACTTTCTTGGAAGTGAGGACCTTGTAGGACTTTGCCTCTACCCACTTAGTGAAGTAGTCCACTGCCACTAGCACAAATTCATGCCCATTGCTTCCTGCTGGGGCTATCTTCCCTATCACGTCAATACCCCAAGTTGCAAACGGCCAAGGATTCGTCATGTAGTACAGGTCATGAGCCGGAAGATGATTGAGGTTGGCAAACCGTTGGCATTTGTCACACTCTCGGACATGCTGAACACAGTTTGTTCCATGGAGATTCAGTAGTAGCCCATTCTGAGGATCACTTGCATCAACGCCATGGCATTCTTAAGCCCAAAATGCATCACCGTATAGCAGTACGTCCACCACGGTGTAGTGAAGGCTGTCTTTTCTTGGTCCTCCTCGGCCATCTTGATTTTGTTGTAGCCAGCAAAGCCATCAATGAAGGATTTGACTTCGTAGTTAGCAGTGGCGTCCACCAGGATGTCTATGTTCGGCAACGGATAGTCGTCCTTGGGACTGGCCTTGTTCAGATCCCGAAAATCTACACAGCAGCGCACCTTCCCATTGGCCTTAGTCACCGTTACGATGTTTGATAACCATGTCGGGTATTCAATGACCCTGATGAATCCTACCTGTAGTAGCTTCTCAATCTCTTCTTTGACCTGTAGAGACCACTTTGGCTTGATCTTTCTTAACTAATGCTTTACTGGCTTGGCATCTGGTGCCAGAGGGATCCTATGCTCCACAATCGAGCTATCTAGCCCCGACATGTCCTTATACGACCATGCAAACACATCCATGTATTCTCTGAGCAGATTGACTAGTCTGTCATGTTCAGCCCCCTGGAAGAAGTTCTCGATCTGTGTCTCTTTAGGTTCCTCGACAGTACCCAAGTTAACACTTGTCAAAACCTCCTCGGCAGCTTGGGCCCGGTTTTCCTCTTTATCGGTAACCTGCTTAAAGATTTCTTTAATGTATTGATCATTTAGTGTGTTTGCATCTTGTTCAAATGAATCATTATTAAATGTTGTTAAGTTATTAGTTAATTTATCATTTGTTATGTTGGCAATAAGGGGATACTCGGAAAGATCTATCATTTCATTCAGAGCGAAAGGAAAGATAACATTGGCTACATATTCATAATCTTCAGGCGTGAGGCCTTCAGATGACTCAGAGGACTGGAATTCGAAGACTCCTGACTCACATGACTCTTGACCCTAACGACTCTTGACCCTACACTACTTATTGACCGAAGTGTTTGACTGGGTTGGACAGGGGTTACTCTTTGCTGCTGCTGCCCTGGGGAGAAGCACTCTTGTTGGCGGTCTTCAGAAAGCTGGAAACCTCAAACTGATCAAAAGTTTGTCCAGGATCATTTGTAGGTTGGTGCCTCGGGAAGATGATGAGGGGATCCAGAGAAGCCTGGTGCAATCTCTCAGTAAGCTCGTCCGTGACAACTGGACTCATTGACTGGAGGGTCTGATTCATCTTGTCGAGACACTGCTGGTAGGTCATCTTCTCTCTGCTGATCTTTGATACCACCTTGTCTGCATAGCCAACAGGAGGGTTGGCCTGGATGATACTGATAAAGTCTTCCTTGGGTGAAACTTTGATTCTGCCTTGATTAACCATGTGTTCTATAGGAGTCTTGTACTCTGCCTCCAAATCTTCTAGCTTCTTGTTGAACTTCACAATGGCTATGAATTCAAAGTTTTCTGCCTCCAGAGGATAGATGGCAACAGGATTGTTGGGTTGGATATTGTCTTGGCAGATCGGCTCCTTAGTGGGCTCCTTGGCGTAGCTGACATAATAGTCAAATTTGCCCGAGGGCTCTCCCAGAGTTCCTACACTCGTGTCCTCCGCTTCGTACCCCCCTTTCAGCTTTTGTTGTGTGGACTTCTTCTTCTTCTTCCTTGAGGGAGCATCTTCGTTAATCCAGTCTTGGTAAGCGTCTTACAAACATCCGTCACAATCACAAACATCATACCAAATGTGGGGTCTGGGCTGAGCTAGGACGACCCCTCCAGGCACTTGGTTACCACCATTGTTCATTACCACACCGACCATTCTAAACCTTGGGTTGATAAGACTGATAGTTTTGATGAACTATCTGAGATCTCTGCACTGACAAGCCGCTGACCCGGTATTTTCACCCACTTCTTTCTCGCTGCGGGAAAGGGATAGGTGAGGTTTAGACTCTGGGGTAGGTGTTTAGGCTGAAGGCTCAAGCAATATGCAAATTTAGGAATCTTCCAGTTTACTTAAAACAGTGTCTTTTATTTATTTCTATTTGGTTGGAAAAGGGGTTGCCCTTCTTTTTCGCAACTACTCTAGATCCTGGATCAGTAGGTTCCGTCACTACGTCTATAAGCCCCTCGTTTTCCACCTATATTTCGACCTCCCAGGGTGGACAGCCCCGGGCAAGGGTCCTATAGGGCACGCGGATCCCATCGACCGAGAGAGAAGAACGCTCCTAGGGTCTAGTGGTCATAGGAACTTTTAATGCACGAGCGATGCGGATTATAGTCAAGGCAACGCCGGGAAAGTCTCGTCTTTCAGCCTTAACCGAATTTCGGCATAGTTTCGCTTACGCGATAGACGTTTTGACTTTGGCATTGTCCAAGAAAATAATAGGCATGGGTCGGACTGTAAAAGGTGAATGACACGGCGTCACATTGAGCTTTGTTGCATACGTTGCGCGAGTCAAAGTCAAAGTCAAAGTCGGGTCAAGATCTTGCCAATTTTTCCTTGACGAAATTTCGGCAGAGCTTCGCTGGCGCGAAAGATCCTGATTTTTGGCGCGGACTCGGGCTTGACTCTTACGTATCCCGTGCGGGTCAAAGTCGAAGCCAATGCCGGAGTCAAGATTCTGCCAATTTTTCCTTGGCTGAATTTCAGCAGAGTTTCGCTTGCGCGAAGGATCTTGACTTTCAACATGGGCTAAGGTTTGACCTTTACGGGGGTATGCAATGAGGCTATATGACACGGTCTAGACCAAAAATCAACCAAAAAGTTAGGGTTTTAAAATGTGTGACACGAACTAGTGCATTGGTTGACACTGGCTGCCATGGGGAGTTTGGGATGATTCCGTGCGCGCCCGGGAGCATCGTAATGCTGTCCGTGACTGCAGCTGAACAACCACCCCGGGTTAAAAGAAAGTGCGTGCAAAGTGTACAAGATATAATGGTGCGCGTAGTGTGCTGCCTCCTAAAAATGTTTCTTTTTGAGTTAAAACAGAGATTTTCAGAAATGTGTTTTAAAGGAATGATTTTCGGGACGAGTGAAATGCAACAATTAAGCACGTAAATTTTCTGGAGCCCGGTCAGTCTTGGAACTGAATAGCCCCAAGCTGCCAAAGCTGCCAGATTAACCCCAGATTGTGTCCTGGTGGAACTGCCCAAAGAAGCCGCCCAGCTATGATCCATGCAGATCAAGCCGTACGGCTGGATCAAGCAGTTTTTCTGGTTCCAAAATTTTTTCATTTCCAGGCTGTTCCCATAACATTTTGGCACCTTTTCAGCTCCAGAAAGCTTCCTGTTCAGTATTCAAAATATGCACAATCCCAAAAATCAAGATGCATGCAAAAATAATGAAGAAAAAAAAAACAAGCACGAAAATTAGATCCGCGGCGGAAGGCTAACCCACAAAAGTTTTTTTTTTTTAAATGATACCGGTACGTGGCATTGTTCTACCATAATTTATCCCCGACTCCACAAGGAGGCGTTGAAGAGGAAATTTAATGGTTTTCACCTATATACCAAGTATCATTTTTTTTTATTTTTTAAAAAAGCTTTTTGATTGTCCCCAGCGGAGTTGTCAAACTGTGAATGTGGGCCCAAGATCACGGGTTTTTTATGAACCACTTTCTCGTGTAAGGGGTCACCGCTTCACATCAGTTTGAAGACATCTAGTTTAAATTGAAAAACGGAGTCGTCACGCCATTTTGATTTCCTAAAAACTTTGAAAAAAAGGAATAGGGTCCGGAGGTTAAGTTACTCATTGAGAAGAACGTTTGGCGTTCACCCAAGAAGCCTTGCCAAAGCAAGTCTTCCTAGATCCAATTTTCGTGCTTGTTTCGTGCTTTCGTGTGTGTGTGTGTGATTTGAAAAGGGAGGGAATGTGCCAAGTTATTTTTCGTACGTATAAACCATTTTAGTTGGTTATCGCTCGGGATTCCTTGGATTTTAATGTATTTAGGATTTTGATCCCGTGTTCATCTTGGACTTATGATCATCATTAAGTGACCTTTGGTCATATGTGATCGAAATAGAGGGACACTTTTTTATAGTCTAAAAATGAGACTCTTTAGAAAGGAAGGACCTTTGCCCATCAATCCTACATCTTGAGACGATTTGAGCTTAATATGGACATTTATGCTCGTCTCAAGTGATGATTGGAGATGTAGGGGCTAAGGTTCATCCACTTCTAAAGGGACTTCAACTATGGCACCTTTAATGGAGGAAACGATGTAAAGATGAGATCTTTACACTGATCCACCCCACAGGATGCTTCAAATACCAAAGGGACTAAGGGGAGAGGTATAAAGATTGGATCTTTATACTCATCTTATGCCTTTCGTGCCTTAGGAAGGTCATTAGGCAATCCTTGAAGAGTGATCCAACCATGAGGGACATGGGGGGTTACATTGGAAAGTAAAGATGGCATTTTTATGGAAATGAGTGTAATGAATACTATGAAAATTAAGACTACGAATGTAAAGGGAAGACCTTTGAGGTTTTCCTATGTCTTTTAAGAACCTTTTTAGGTGGACAATCCTTGAAAGCAAGGTCAAGGGAGTGGGAATGACATAATTATAGTAAAGATGACATTTTTATGTAAAGATGACATTTTTATGCAATAAAAGGGAGATCTTTCACATCATCATGTGATGAATCCTCCCTAGAACAAGCCACTTGTGGACCCTTGTTCATCCTTGGGATGGATTCTCCATGAATCATATGTGATAAGGGGAAAGGGGGATATGATGTCTACATGGTAAAGACTTGATTTTTATGACAATAAATCAATAAATGACAAGATAAATAGCAAGTAAGCAATATTACAATATAACAAGTATATTTCAAAGAGAAAGGAATGAGAGGTTATCAATGGTGGTTTTCCTCTATCTCCCTTGGGATTTTCCTAAGAAAGGAGTGGCTTTGGATGGATTTTGGAGAGGAGGGAGGTGATTTTTAGTGAGTTTTGGTTACCGGAAATTCGTGGTGTGAATTTGGCAGAGTAACAGTGCTCAAAATTGTATATCAAAATGGGTAGAGGAGGCCTCTATTTATAGGCATATTTGTGCTTCCTAATGAAGCCGTGCGGCATTAACCATTGGCAAAAGAAGCCGTCCGGCGTTATCCGTCGATGACTCAGCCTATTTCTAGAATCATGCAAGGTGGCGCCTAAAAACCCCTTTCCAGTGAGGGACTTTTTGGAATTTTAATTCCTAGCAAGTCCTTCCCCCTTGAAAGGTTTGAAAAAGTTCCAGAATTGCCCTTGAACTTTAGAAAAGTTCGGGAAATTGTCGGGAAACTTAACCGGAAGGCATGAGCCAGGTTTGGGTACTTACAATGCTAAACCTTTGTAATACCTTCTCTATATAGCCATTTTGCGACAATACTAAAATAACTCGTGAACGATCACAATGAATTTGAATTCCTAATACAAAAGATGCCTAAACAAGATCTTTCATTTCAAATTTGTTTGAAAGAAATTTATTAGTTTCCTTAAAAAGGTCCATATCATTACTAGTAAGCAAAATATCATCCACATATAAGATCAAAAATATTAATATACTTCCACTGAACTTATGGTATACTTCCTCCGTCCCGGGTTAAGCTTCACCATTTTGGTGAAGCTTGAAAATTAAGAAAGCAATATATATATATTCAAAAATAATGGGAGTGGGAGAAGGGTTGTGAATGGAAAGAAGTGAGTGGATATGACAAGTGAGACCCATAATTTAAATGTGTGAGAGAGAAAAGTTAGTGGGTATAATAGAATATTAATAAACCCTTTCCATTTTGGGAAATGTGAAGCTTGTAACGGGACGGCCTTTTAGGTAATTGGTGAAGTTTAAGCTGGGACGGAGGGAGTACACAATATTCAACAAGATTCATTTCAAAATCAAATGAAATAATAACTTGATTGAATTTTAAGTACCATTCACGAGAAGCTTGCTTGAGATCATAAATGGATTTCTTACGTTTACAAACTAATTGATTAGTTTGATTTAAATCAGTCACCATTTATGGTTTCTTCATTTAGATAGTTTCCTCAATATCTCAATTGAGAAAAACTGTCTTTACATCCATTTGATGAATCTCAAGCTCATAATATGCTACAATTGGCATAATGATTATAAAAGAGTTTTTAGATGATACTGGAGAAAATGTTTCTTTGTAATCAATATCTTGCTTTGAGTAAATTCATTAGCAACAAGATGAGTCTTATATTTTTTCACATTACCCAATGAATCCCTTTTGGTATTAAAGACCCATTTAGACCCAATATGTTTCACATTCTTAGGTAATGGAACAAGATCTCAAACGACTTATCTTTCATGGATTTTAACTCTTTATTTATGGCATTGATCAATTTATGAGAATTATAACTATTAATGGCTTCATGGAAGGTGAGCGGTTCATCTGCCACTAAGAGCATCCACAATGGTAAAAGCTATTTCCCTAGCTTATTTGTAATTTCAATATGCCACATAATTTACAACTCAATAATAAAAACCTCCAAGTTTTTTTTCACAATGGTAGGACTTTTTTATCAACTTTTTTGTTCCCCCAAATCCAAATCCAACAACATTAAACTTTTTTTCTAGCATTTTTCTATAATATTTAATGATCAATATGGGGAAGTGGTCAAAATTAATGGAAAGAGCTTCTTGAGAGAGCTCTTTGTAGAAGGAGTTGCTCCTTAGTAAGGAGCTTTTCAACTTGCTCTACAATGGCAAAAAGCTCTAGAGAGCTTTTTCATAAAAACAAAGAGCTCCCAAAAATCTCCCATTGTGGATGCTCTAAGTCTAAATGTTTCTCATTCTAGACAAAATATACATCATAATCATCCGGAATTGCACCCCTTATTACTCTATTGGATCTCCTTAAGGGAAATGGTTTTTCTTGGATTTGTTGAATTTGATTCTCATTATCAACATTTTCATGTTGTTCAAGATTTATAGAAGATTCTTCATTGTTTTGAATTGTATATTCCTGTTGAATTTCAGTTATAAGTACTTGGTTTTCAAAGGGAATTATGGGAAGAGGTATATAAATGAATTACTCTTATTCTTCAAATTCAAAACTATTCCCAATTTCCACTCTAAATTCAACATCCTCAAAGAACCTATCATTTCCCGTTTAAAAAAAGGTTCTAGAATTTATATCCCCTATATCTCTTAGCATATCCTACAAAATAGCTACTAACGGTCTTAGCGTACAATTTGCCTTCATTTGGCCTATAAGGCCTTACTTATGCTGGACAACTCCATAAATGAAGATGATTTAGAGAAGGTTTCTTGTTTGATGCTCTCAAGGATTATTTCCCTTTAGTGTTTGTAAATTTTCTTTTAAGACACTCAATGCAAAAATATTTATCTAGAGTATCAAGTTTGTTTAGGATTCTCTCTGACACAAGATTATCAATTCTCCTTTTGTAGATATGACCCAAACGCCTATGCCACAGGGTGTAAGAATTTTCACTTGATAACTTCCACTTAGTCCCTCTGGTTTCATTAATACGAAACTCATTTGTTCTTTTAATTGTGTAAAGTAAATAAAGATTATCATTCCTTGACAAATTACTAGTACCGACAATTTTGAAATTAAATAAAGATCACATTTATTATTTTCAAATGAACAGGAATATCCTTCCCGTTCTAAAACTGTGATATATATTAAATTTCATTTAAAGGACGGTACAATAAATATATTATTTATTACAAATTAATAACCAGTAATTAACAACAATCTGAAAGTCCCAATGCCTATTACTTCAACTGGATTTTCAGCTCCCATATAGATGTATCTTTCATATTCACTGGGTATTCGATAATTCAGGCAACCCTGAATAGACATAATTATGTGAGTTGTTGCACCAGAATCCAACCACCATGTATATAAAGAAATTGAAACCAAATTAGTATCATTACAAACAAGACCATATGACATACCTTTCTTAACACGCCAAGCGTGATATTCAGGGCAGTCATTATTTATGTGAGTAAGGTCATTACAAAAGAAGCACTTCTTAACTTTTTGATCATTAAATGATCCCTTATGCCGCTTATTTGAAACCACAATTTCCTTCCATTTTCTCTTTGTCCCATGAGAAGAGCTGCATGCTAAGTGAGCACTTTCTGGTTTAATTTGCTTCATTCTATCCTCCTCTTGTGTCACATGTGAAATGATTTCATTTACATTCCACTTGTCCTTTTGACAATTATATGTCACTTCAAAGTGGCCAAATTGAGGAGGAAGAGAGATCAAAACTAAGTGTACGAGTAAATCTTCTGATATCTCTAACTTAAGTGCCTTTAGTTTTGTCGAAAGATGAAGCATTTCCAGAATATACTCCCGTAAATTCCAACAAGCTTCCTCAAGGAAGCACTTGTTTCCGATTTTTCGATTTTTGCAAAACATTCTTCAAGGGTATCGAGAAAAGTCTTAGAATCAACGTCCTCAGAGAAACTGTTCAAATTGTCTCCGGGACAGCGTTTTTCATGATCATTAGACTTACGCGGTTGTAACAGTTCCACTTCTCAATATTTATGCGCTCTTATTTGAGTGCTTTTATCAGTGAGAGCAGTGAGACTTGGTTACCTTAATGCGAGATCAATATCCATACAGACCAAGATCATGGTTATCTTATTTTTCCAAGTTTTAAAATTTGTTCCATTAAGCATTGATACGCCATTCATAGCAGTAGTAACTAATGAAGCATTTAATAAATCTGTTGGGGATAAGAACCAAGAATGAAAATACAAAACATGTATCAATAACTACACACATAATGAATTAAGTGATTAATTATATCGAATGAATCCCATCTATTAGATAATCAACATGACATCAAAACTAATCTTTGAATTGCGAGTTAACTCATAAGCAATTATTTTGAGGCAACCAAGAAATTAAGCGATGGGTTAATCAAATACTTAATATTCCTTTGTGCCGATTTAATTACCTGAAAAACTAACTAATGCTCTTCTACTTGTTACCAAATGAATGTATAAATTTTGTCAAATAACACGATCTTCTTTGGAAAATTCATGTTATCCACGTATTAATGTATACACTCAACGCTTAACAATTTTGGATTTAAATAACGTAAATCACTTTGGTGACAATATTATTTAAAAATTTATAAAATTGTTAAGCATATAATCACAAAAGTGCTTGAAAATGTATGTTTTTACTAAAAAATGAAGTAAACCACTATGAAACCTTGATACAGTGGTTGCTCGGACGATCAAGTAAATATTGTCATTCGTCACAACAATTCTTGGTCGAGTATAGAGTAGTGCTCGGTCGAGCACTTAGATCCGCACGGCCATGCTTCAAACAACGTGCGACCGTGCCAATGGGATTTTTTTTAATTGTCATTCGGCATAATGATGCTCGGCCGAGTATAGAGAGACATTCGGCTGAGCAAGTAGATCTGCACATCCATGCTTCATACAACGCGTGGCCGTGCCAATGGGACAATATTGCATGAACCGTTGTGCCTTTTGACTAATTTTGTGCCTTTTTGATAAAAAACTTCAATCCTTTCCGGAATTTAAACAAAGTAATCATTACTAATACTTTATGAATGGATTTGGAGTATTTTATCAACATCAAAACATAATGATTTCAAAATATCATGAATTAAAGTAAAGCATTTCATGCTATCTTAAAACTCAAACTTAATTCAAACAAGAGAAGGCTCTGATACCAATTGTTGGAACATTCTTATTATATTATTGCCAAAATACTCAAGTATGCAAGAAGATTGAGAATAGATAGAGGCGGAAGCGTACCTGTTGAATCCATATAGTCTTGATGTTGTATAAGAAGAAGAGAAGAAAATGGGGAGATGAAGTTCTTATAAATGATAGTGCCCTCTCTTGATATTCAATTATCTTGTGAAGATGATGTATAAGAGAATCTGAATATTTTATGTGTCTCTAAATAATGATGGAAGGCCATATATATAAGAGACTAAGATGCACTTTATTTATATAATACATCATTTCAAATGAAGTGGTGTGAAGTTACCATTCTGCCCATCATTAATCAACAACTTACAACTCAGGAATTTTACACATTGATTAATTTTCTACACTTATATTATAACATTATGTTTATGATTTATACATGTACGTCTACATGTTTATGTATATTTATCAAGTATACATATTTTGCAATCCATGTTCTAATAGATTTATGAAGTGAAAATGCTGAATTATCTTGGAAATATATGGATTGCCATGGTTCTAATCTTTATGTCAAGAACCTGAACTATGTTGTTTATTATGGTTACATTGCAACTAAAGAACTGTTTTGGTTTACTACATTTTTCGCGACAGATGTTAGGAGATTTAGATATGGGTGGGAATCTGAGAAAACCCATTGACGAAGTGATGCCCATGCTGGAGAAGAAATTATCGAAGCTACTGGGAGAGAGAGAGAGAGAGGGAGAAAGGTTGTTTTGTTTAAGTTCAATCCCTTAATTTATAGTTTACCCTCTTTATCATCGTTTTAATTCAATTTAGATCTCAAAATTGTTAAATTTTGGATGAAATTTAAACGGAAAGCAAATATACTCTCATTTTAATGAGTTTAGGGGTAAGAACGCCAATAACTGACATTAGAGGCATATCTGCATTCAAACACTAAGTTAATGGACATATTTATGTATTTTTCAGTTATTTTTTTTTCTGGGCAAATGATAAATAGGGGCCTGAAGTTTGGGTCTGTTCGTAAGAAAGGGGCTAAAGTTTTAAAACTCGCATATAAAGGCATGAATACAGGAAAAACTAGCGAATAGAGGCTTTTTTTACGAAAAAGTTAGATTTTTTTAGTTAAATTAGCATATGTCGTGCACATGTTGACTTAATTGAAATTAATGTTACTTAACTAATTTTATTTTATTTTTGAAAAATAATTTCACTAAACTTTTTATTTCAAAAAATATTTCACAAAATTATTATTTTTTTGAAAAACATTGTACTAAAATAATCTAGCCTAAAATCAGAATCTTTAAAATTATACTTTCACTGATATATAATTTACTAAATTAACAAACATAAATAAATATATAATTAAATTTAAGAGTAGATCACATGACCTATTTTTTGAATAGAGGAGAGGGGGATGCATAATATTAGGGATTTTAATTTTAGGGTAGACTAATTTTGTGCAACTGGAGTATTAATTACGAGTATTAAATTTATATTATATAATTAAATCAATCTATAATTACTGGTCAAAGTATATTGATAGTAACGATAAAAAAATAGGAAAATCATGTTCAGACTAAGGGAGCATAATTTACTAAATTAAAGGAGTATTGTTTTTTTGCAAAATATTTCACTAATATATAATTTCCCTAAAGTGAAACA
Source organism: Adenophora triphylla var. japonica (assembly GCA_022495995.1). NCBI lineage: Eukaryota > Viridiplantae > Streptophyta > Magnoliopsida > Asterales > Campanulaceae > Adenophora > Adenophora triphylla. Next base: position 556,382 of record JAFEMH010000239.1, on the reverse strand, counting down.
TTTATTTTAAAAATATTTAAAAATAAAAGCTTCAAATAAATTTTTTCTTAATAATTAATTTAGTGAAATATTTAACTTACAACATGTAACGTGGATTCTCAATTTTTCAAAAAATAATATTTATTTTAGAAAAAAAAACCAATTTAGTGATTATTTTTTTTTCAAAAAAGGAACTATTAAATAGTAACATTAATTTCAATTAAGTCTATATGTGTATAACATATGCTAATTTAAATGAAAAATCTAACTATTTCATCAAAAGCCCATATTTACTAATTTTTTCTAAATTTAGACCCTTATATACAATTTTTAAAATTTTAGGTCTCTTCTTAAAAATGTACCCAAACTTCAGACACCTATTTGTCATTTGCTATTTTTTTAATGACATTTTAAGCTCATTTCGGGATTTTCCGGTGGAATATGATTTTCGTTCTTTTCTTTCCTTTCTAAAACCTTATCCCTAATCCAAACCCTACTCTGTTGTTGCCACTGCTCCATCAATGGCTACTCTATCTTTTACTTGCACTTCATTACCGGCTCCAAACAACAGAACCCCACTCCACACAATCAATTTCCCATCCAATTCAAAGATCCATCTCGCATTTCCTCTTTCCAACTCCAAAAGACTCAATTTTTCCCTCAAAGCCGAGAAAAAAGATGATTTCAGTGAAGAAAATGAGGCTAAGACTGAATCCTACCAGAAGAAATACGATGCCCTCATGAAAATTGAGTTAGAACAGTTGCTCCGGAGAAAGGAGTTGTCTAAGGCGATGAAAGAGGATTGGCCGAAAAGAAATCAAGATAAGAATGGACTGAATATTCAAAATATTAGGGCGAAATTGAATATACTTGAGGTTGATTTTTTAAATAATGCAAGTTTTATTGAGGCGATTTCCAGTTTCAGAGATCTTAATCTTATTGAGGTGACTTTCCTTTCTTTTCCCTTAATTATCTTTCTAGCTTTTAAGTTTTGCTATCAAACAAGTTTTATTCCCAACTATTTTTATTTTTATATTTTTTTTATTAGTTTCTCTCACTCTCTTCTCTTGAGATTTGAGAGTGTTTGACATTGAGACATGATTTATGTGATTTGTTTTCATTTTCAATCTTGTAAAACAACCTCGTTTTAGGGCAACCGAAAAATAAATAATTACTCAGGCTGCCTAGGCCTGACAAAATTCGCCTAAACCCGCCTAATTCGCTCAGAGCCTAGATCCACCTAACGCCTAATAAGGGGATAGTTGTTATGAGTATGACAAGGGAGTTCCATTAATGAAGAAGTATTAAAATTCTTTTTAGGAAAGTAGGACTTTCCAGTATTTGTTATAATCAATTTAGACAAAAACAGGGTCATGGCTATTCCGACAAACTGCAAATTTGAGTGTTGTGATAGCTTGAATGCATAATCACATTTGACTACCCAACACCCTTAAAAGTGCTTCCGGACTTCAAAAAGTGATTCTAGGTTTCCAAAATGTGCAATGTCAAACTCCCCCTTAATGTTATTTCATGAAGGTATAAGCAAAATTACTTTCTTAAAAAGCTTGACACGTTGAAGATGACCCTTTTCTTAAGGCTGAGTAAGTGTGAAATTTATGTTACTTCAATGTGGTTGACAAAAGTTTTAGGTTCATTCTCTTGTTCTCTGTGAATTAGTAAAATATGTTAACTATACGTTGGAAAGATGGCCTGCTTGACATTGAAAAACACTAAATGTCACTCTCTTTCTGCAATGGAGCGTGTTGGATGACACTTGATTTCTTTTCTTTATACTTTTACAAGTTAAACTCTGTAATTTTGTGTGTTTTTGGTTATATGGCAGCTAAAAGAATGTTTTGATGATAATATATTTTCCGTGACTAAAGTTGAGCGATATGGACCTGGTGGGAGGTTTTATGGAAATCTAAGAGTGCCTGTTGAGCAAGCATTGCCTGAATTGGAGACAAGGTTATCAGAGAAAGTGGGGAAGGAGGTGGATTTATACTTTTGCAAGGCGGATAAAGATCTGGAGGTGCTTCAACAGGAACTCCTTCTTTATACTTACATCTTAGTTCATTGATCATGATATAATTCAATTAGCCAGTAAGAATTTGCAGTGTTTTTAGGTAGTAACATTTTCATCCCATTTTCTTTTTAAGGTTGTTACAGTGGCACTGAAATCATATATGGACTTAACATTTAAGTTTGAAAAGCGATTTACTCGGTCCGGTTATGGGGTTGAAAAGCGAAGTATTCAGTCTGGTTATAATATTGCGGCAGCCTTATCCGTCACTACTTTGGGGACAACAGCCCTGATGAGTGGCTTCTTTCTGAAGCCGGATGCAACATTTGATTATTACCTAGCTGATGTTTTGCCTCTCTTCGGTGGTTTCTTAACCATTTTAGGAGTATCCGAGGTATGCTCAATAACTATAGATTTGGTCCAAAATCAATTAGCTAGGTGTATCTCATTCAGTTATTGACAATTGTTACATTGACTTGGTATAAACCCAATCTCATTGTTCATGTCTGGAAAGCAAGTTTTATGTGAACTTAATATACTCCCCCATCCCATAATAAATGTTGCATCTTGACTCTTTTGGTCAACTTAATTGTACTTTGACCAAAAGGTTGCTAAAATCTAATCGTTTTCTTGAAATTCTAAAATTTGTTATCCATAGCATTTTTGATGAAGCGTAGATAGCCATTTTTAGAATTTCATGAAGATTATTGGATTTTCATCAATCTTTGGTCAAAATTCAATCAAGTTGACAAAAAAATGTCAAGGAGGGACATTTATTTTGGGTCAGGGGAGTGATTGAGTAGTTGTACGTCTGTTATGCTTCGATGGTTGTGTTTTGTAGTACTCCCTCTGTCCCTAAATGAATGTCGAAAAAAATTTCTTTGTTTGTATTGCAGATAGCCACTCGAGTAACAGCAGCACAATATGGAGTAAAACTCGGCCCATCAGTTCTTGTGCCCTCCATTTGGACCGGGTGTTTGGGGGTAATGAACGACTACGAGTCTCGCCTTCCAAACAGGAAGGCTTGGTTTGATATTCCGGTTGCAAGAACAGCGAGTGCTTATCTGACATCACTATCACTTATAGTAGCTGCTTTTCTTTCTGACGGAAGCTTAAATGGGGGTGATAATCCATTGTAAGTCTTAACCAACCATATATTGTATAAACACAACCGTATCTTTGTCTACGTGCCCCTGACTTTTATCGTGATTTGCAGGTATTTAAGGCCTGATTTCTTTTTCAATAGCCCACTAGTTTCGCTCATCCAATTGATCAATGGTGGTGATTTAAGCAATAGATTACCATATGAAGTGGACGGTGTAGGAGTTTCCCTGGATCCTCTTGCTCTTGCAGGACTTCTAGGTAAGTCTCTCTCTCTCTCTCTCTCTATTACACACACACACAACACACACACACACACACACACACACACACAATGGCGAAGCCAGAAATGTATTGGAAGGGGGTCAAAATTATGATATAGTGATATTTTTCCTAAAATTAAGGGGGTCAAAATTGCAAAAATAAAATAAAATACTACTATTTTAGTGGTAAAAAAGACATAACTCCAAAATTATGGGGATCAGATGACCCCCATTAGCTTGAGGTGGCTTCGCCGGTATATATAATATATGTATATAATGTTTGTCTAGATGAGAGCCTACAAAATTTATGTCTATTTGTGCTCAACAAAATTCTTCTTGACCTGGTTTAGGAATGATCATGACTTCCTTAAACTTGTTGCCATGTGGAGGACTTGAAGGAAGACGCATTTTTGAGGCTATGTTTGGTCAAAAGGAAAGTAAAATCGCAGCTCCTGCTACCCTTTTGATCCTCTTGGGTACCGGTGTTTTAAGTGGAAGTGTCCTTTTTGTGGCATGGGGAGTTTTTATAAGAGCATACCAAAGCCGAAGCGGAGGAGTTGCAAAGGATGAGATTACCCCTTTGGGAGAAGGAAGATATGCTTTGGGGGTTTTATTGGCTCTTATATGTTTTCTTACACTTTTCCCAAATGCAGGAGGGACTTTCTCTAGCTGGTCTCTCATTGAGCCTTACTTTAGGGGTTTTGTGTGAACTGGAGGACTTTGTTGTTGTTGTTGTTGTGAATATTGACTATTAAATCATCTTTGGCTATTAAATCATCCCTCCCTCCCTCTCCCTCTCCCACTCCCACACCCACACCCACACCCACACCCACACCCACACTCACACTCACACTCACACTCACACTCATAAACCCATTCATCACTATAGCACAAGGACATGGTACCTGTATAAAGTCATGTCTAAACTAAACCGAATGACTAAGTATTTTAAAATAAATCTGAAATGATCTAATACTACACATACCATCCTTTAGAAAACGCGCTCCAAGTGTTTGCAATTGAAAATTGTAGTTGTTCCAAATATGTAGTACATATTTTGACTATCTTTAGCGTTTTCATGCGCAATCACCCCAAATTGCAATGTTATGAGGCATACAAACCGGGTGATTTTCTATGCGCAATCACCCCAAATTAGCGTTTTCAGAAGTCCTATATCTAAATGATAGGCATTTTATTTAGTTAGTTTCATATATAAAACTCTAAGTGGCAAGAAAATCATCTTTCTTGAGCTTTCGTGTCTTTACGGAAAGTAGGTAATTCTCCTATTTTTTTCTCCAACAAATCAAAGTTAGCCACGCGGGTGAGTACAATTTATAGAAACTAAATTAGTAAATAAGCTTAAAATACACTACAATCAATAATTCTTGTTGTTCGCTCTTGGATAATAGTAACAAAATGATTCTTATTTCTTAAGTTATGTTTTTTTTTTTTTTTTTTTTTTTTTTTTTTTTTTTTTTTTTTAAAGATAATTATTGCCACAATACTACTTAGTAAATGTCATGTCTCTCACAATTTTGACCCATAAGTAATTATCGACAACTCGAAATTTCAACCAAAAGATATTTAACCAAAGATTAAGGAGGTAGAAAGAGAGATAAAAAAATATTTCAAAGTCAAAAAACAAACACAACATATGAAGGGCAAAGATTGTTGTCATCCGTACCAATAAAATTACGGGGCTCGGATCCCAAGCCTCCTCACTTAAGATAAAAATCCATAAATATTTATGTAATTGTTATAATTTCTTATAAATTCATATCGCTCCTATATATAAGGTATAAAACTAGAATTACTCTTATAATTAGGTATAAAAGTATTTTTTTCCACAATTTTCACTTTTTTTTTTTTATAAATTATAATTTTTTTTTTTCATATTTTATTAACCAATCCATTACCATACCTAATGTATAAGAATAAAATTACTCTTATACCAAATAGTTTTTGAATTTATATGAAACTAGTGCTACACCCGTGCGTTAAATGCACGACCAAAATACTTTTACATATCGCAGAAATTAAATCAAAGGTATTACTATAACTATAAAGGTTAATTTTGATTTTTTAAATAAAAGGTATTTATCAAATATATATAATTGCATTAATAATAAAAATTACAATTTTTTTTTGAGATACTTCATCCTCACTAAGTTTTTCCCTTGTCACATGTCATTCAAATAAATTGACCACAACATAGGTGCTTTGAGACAATTTTAATCTCCAATAAGGGAGTTATTGTTCAAAAAGATGTCTTACTCTTTCTACAAGATTATGGTTGTTGGTTGCCTGGCCTCTTCTTGCTCGTATATGTGTAGTCTACCTTGATATTGATGTTGGAGATCCATGTTTACCCTGCTTTCCAACTGACTTAGCGTCACCCGGAGTTTGATTTTGATCACCCTTTTGTTGAATATTATTGCTATTGTTTTGGTAGAAAAAACAATAGTGTTGAATCTTAACTTTGACAAGTGTGTGGATTAAATAACAAGGAGGGGACTGTGGAATTCGACTAAATGGAATAAAGACATAAAAAGAAAGAATGACACCACGATTTGTTAACGAGAAAAACCTTAGAGGTGATAACCTCTTTGGAAAAAACCCCGGGAGTTAGGTCTCCAACCTTAAAAGTTTCACTATAATAATTGAGTTACAACTGTGGAAGATGATGGAGAGAATTACAAGAGAGATGTGCGTAGAGTGTGTGAGTGTACAAGAGTTTGTATGTTTTTCCATCTCCATCTCCCCTTAAATATAAGTAAGTTTGAATGGGTAAAAGTTGTTCCTACAATCTCGGGAATAGTCTTATCTTCTTCAACGTCCGTGAGACCAAGTCATCCTTGCCGTTGAAGATGTGTTGAACGTGCTAGAAAAATATCCCGTATTCTTCTCTCTTATCCTCTGAAAAATAATAATAATAAAGATATTAGGAAATATCAATTAAGTAAATATTAAAACGATTCTTACAGTGGAGTAACATCTTGACATACAGGAGCAACTGAAGATGTCACCATGCTGAAAAAATACCCACAACAATTTGCCCCAAAAATATTTGGCTATTTTGGCAACTGAAGAGGCAAATGTTTTTCTCCCAATAAATGCTCAACTGCCAGCTTGCATGATGGGACGGTTAAGGATACGTGGCGGCTAGAAAGAGAAAGAGTCTCGATAGGAACTAGCAACCGTAATTCTTGATAACCATCGTTATCATCGAATCTTCTTCAAATTCTTATCCAAATCAGACGTCTCTTACTATATTATGGTGAGAATAGCCTTAAAGGGTGCAGTTTTTATCCTTCTTTCTCAAATACATAGTCACGAATGTGATGATGTGCCGCCGCCAAAATTTTTCTTTTCGAAAAAATGGTTTAACTTTGAAATTTTTCGTTTCTTTGAAAAACCTATCGAAAAGACCGGAGTCGCCACGCCATTTTTGTTTTAAGGGCCAAAACTTTGAAAAATGCCCGAGATTAGAGATTTGGGTTCGGAGGTCACGTTACATGCCGGGAAGGACGTTAGTGTGCACCCGGAATGCCTCGTAAAACGAGTCTTCCAAGCTGAAAATCATTTGTTTGTGTGTGTGTGTGTGTGTGTCTTTGGCCAAAATAATTTGAAACTCAGAAAAGTAAAAATTGGGATTTCTTTATTAAGACTTTAAACAGATCCCATGATTTTTGGATGATTTTTGGGTTGAGATTTGGTACTCAAAAGACCTTTTGGAAGTTGAAGAACACTTCTGCCAGAATGAAAAAGACAGTAGACACCTGATTTTGAAATGGATTCAAGGGCCTTAAGACTTCATAATCTGGAGAAAACTCAGAGAATTAAAGTTGTTCCAGACACCTCAAATAAGATTTTAGTGAAAGAATTTTCCATTTTGGAGAAGATTTGAGGACTCAAAACCTTCTGGAAATCTCAGATATGAGATCTGGACTCCCAGAAACTGGTGAACTGACCTTTAAAAGAAAATTTGAAAAAAGGAGTTTTACTCACGCAAAAAATAAAGTAAAAATATGTATGGAAAGATCTGGATGTTGGCTACAAAAAGTGTTTTGTAGTCAACACCAAATTCCAAGTTTATCTGTGTCCAAAAATTTAGACCATGGACTGGGGTCTTAGAAAATTGCTACTGGACAGCAACTTCTCAAGAAAGAAAATGTGATTTTAAGGGGGTTTGGCATCCATGCTTGTCCCCATTTCCCTAGGTTTTGATTAGTGATCACTTGACATTTTAGTGGTGAATCAACTATATCAAACCATCCTTGGGGTACATTAGGACTAAGCACTTCATTTGCTTGGGAAGGGGAATTTTATCCTTTGAAAATGAGATTTGATGTATGAAAATGAGTTTTAGGGTTTTGAAAATGTGTTTTCTTTGCAAGTAAGTAAGAACACTTTGAAAATAATGTTGATCCTTATAGAAGATCATCCATGGAGATGAACTTCCATGGTGATCTTTTTGGATCTAAGGCAAGAAGATGAACAAACTATATTTTGTAGCTTGAAAATGCATGCATGGATGAGAGATTTAGGGTAAGAAGAGGGAGGTTATACCTATCTTCTTTGTGTTTTGGAGTTTTTGGCTTGAATGTAAGAGTGTTTGAGGCTTGAATATGAGAGTGTTTGAGTGAGTGTGATTTTGGTTGAATAGTTGAGAAAAAGGTGACAATTCTAGAGAATTCTCACTGTTTTCTCACTATTTTCGCCAAGGTGCAGTTGCAAATTATGTTTTTTCTCCTCTTATCTCTGAGACTGAAGGCCTCAATTTATAGCCCTCTCGAAATTGACAAACTCATGTCCGCGCGGATATGTCCTTCGGCGTGCCTGTTCATTAATTACGCTTCGGGCTTTGGACACAAGGAATAATCTTTTGAAAATTCAAAATTCCAGCAGTTTATGTTTTTCAACTTGCCCAATTCGGATTTTTCTTATTTCTTTTGCTTTTTTGATTCCTTTCCTTGGTTTATCCTTAAATAACAATGCCCACTTTACCCTTGCTTGGTTAGAAATGTTAGGCATGTTAGGAATTGTTAGGAATTGTTAGAAATGTTATAACTTTCGTTAATTTTCTAACGAAAATACTAACAAGCTCAAATTGGAGCACTTACAGTAGCCCCTCGGCGACGGCGCTTTCGAAGGAAGCGGGGTCGTCGATAAGAGTAAGGCTCCATATTTGACAGGATGATCAAGTGATCGAATGGCTGAATCTATTTAATAGGCTACCTACGTATCCTTAGAAGGAATCAAGCCGACCGTAGTTCGGGTCTTTGACCCTGGAGATGATGGCGTTTTAGGTGCCTCGAACCTGATGAGCGAGTTCGCGGCTTCTGCTGTCGGAAAGAAACTCTGCTGGGGATAAGAGATGACCATTTTCGGTCGGATGGCTATCCGCTCTGCTGGGGATAGGAATGACCATTTTCGGTCGAATGGCTATCCGCTCTGCTGGGGATAGGAATGACCATTTTTGGTTGGATGGCTGAAATCGTATATCCGCTCTGCTGGGGATAGGAATGACCATTTTTGGTCGGATGGCTGAAATCGTATATCCGCTCTGCTGGGGATAGGAATGACCATTTTCGGTCGGATGGCTGAACCTAATGATAGGCTACCTACGTATCCTTAAGAGGAATCAAGCCAGTCGTAGTTCGGGTCTTTGACCCTGGAGATGATGGCGTTTTAGGTGCCTCGAACCTTGATGATGGCGTTTTAGGTGCCTCGGACCTTGAAGATGGCGTTTTAGGTGCCTCGGACCTTGAAGATGGCGTTTTAGGTGCCTCGAACCTTGATGATGGCGTTTTAGGTGCCTCGGACCTCGATGATGGCATTTTAGGTGCCTCAAACCTGGATGATGATGGCTTTTTAGGTGCCTCGGACCTTGATGATGATGGCGTTTTAGGTGCCTCGGACCTGGATGATGATGGCTTTTTAGGTGCCTCGAACCTTGATGATGATGGCGTTTTAGGTGCCTCGGACCTTGATGATGGCCTTTTAGGTGCCTCGAACCTTAATTTGAAATGGCCTTTCGGTGGACTTCGTCTGCTGCCGAAGGAGAGGGTGACCGTTTTGGTCGAGGGGCTGGACCTAAAGATAGGCTATCTACGTATCCCTAGTGGGAATCAAGCCCTTTCGTAGTTCGAAATCTGCTCGAGATTCCGTTGGCTTTTTGGGATTCCGTTAACTTTGCTGGGGATTTTGTTAGTCTTTCTTTGGGGAAAATCGAGACGTATTCGTCGGGAAATCGGTCTTACGTTTTACCGCCGGGAATAATTTTGATGAAAGATACGGGATCCCGTTTCTTTCTCGGGAGATCGGTCTTACGAGATCGCCGTTGATGATTTTGATGAAAGATACGGGATTCCGTTGTCTTTCTCGGGGAAATTGGTCTTACGTTTTACTGCCGTGGAATGATTTTGATGAAAGATACGGGATCCCGTTATCTTCCTCGGGGAAATCGGTCTTACGTTTTACTGCCGTGAAATGATTTTGATGAAAGATACGGGATCCCGTTATCTTCCTCGGGGAGATCGGTCTTACGTTTGACTGCCGTTGATGATTTTGATGAAAGATACGGGATTCCGTTATCTTTCTCGGAGAAATCGGACTTACGTTTGACTGCCGTTGAAGATTTTGATGAAAGATACGGGATTCCGTTATCTTTCTCGGAGAAATCGGACTTACGTTTGACTGCCGTTGATGATTTTGATGAAAGATACGGGATTCCGTTATCTTTCTCGGAGAAATCGGTCTTACGTTTCGATCGCCGTTGATGATTTTGATGAAAGATACGGGATTCCGTTGTCTTTCTCGGGAAATCGGTCCTTACGTTTTTCGTAGTGGAATGATTTTGATGAAAGATACGGGATCCCGTTATCTTCCTCGGGGAGATCGGTCTTACGTTTGACTGCCGTTGATGATTTTGATGAAAGATACGGGATTCCGTTATCTTTCTCGGAGAAATCGGACTTACGTTTGACTGCCGTTGATGATTTTGATGAAATATACGGGATTCCGTTATCTTTCTCGGAGAAATCGGACTTACGTTTGACTGCCGTTGATGATTTTGATGAAAGATACGGGATTCCGTTATCTTTCTCGGAGAAATCGGTCTTACGTTTGACTGCCGTTGATGATTTTGATGAAAGATACGGGATTCCGTTGTCTTTCTCGGGGAAATCGGTCTTACGTTTTACTGCCGTGGAATGATTTTGATGAAAGATACGGGATCCCGTTATCTTCCTCGGGGAGATCGGTCTTACGTTTGACTGCCGTTGATGATTTTGATGAAAGATACGGGATTCCGTTGTCTTTCTCGGGGAAATCGGTCTTACGTTTTACTGCCGTGGAATGATTTTGATGAAAGATACATGATCCCGTTATCTTTCTCGGGGAGATCGGTCTTACGTTTGACTGCCGGGGAATGATTTTCTTGAAAGGGGGTTGACTTTGGTTAACTTTGGTTAACTCTGTTAAGTTGAGGACTAAACTGCAGAGTCCTGAAATTTTAAGGGGCAAAAGGGTCTTTTTGACCCTTACAATCCCATCCGCGCGGAGGGGTCTGATTCCCAGACAGGTTTTAATGAGGGCCAACGCCCTCCCTTCTTCTTCCTCACCCTTTTCAGTTCCTTCTGCAATTACGAGAGAAAGAGAGAGAAAACCGAGGAAGGTAGCCATTTTTGGCCAAAAACCTTCAAAAATCTTCCATTTTCTTTGATTTTTCAAGCAATGGAACACGGGGGAATTGCTTTTCAAGGCCAAGGACGCGGCCCGGTCGCGGAGAGACGATTGGAGCTTGTCCGAATGCGGAGGCACTATTCTCTTTCGCAATCGATTGCGGAGGAGCATTACCCCGATGCGTGGCAACATTGGGCCACCGATCCGAGTCTCCGAACGGTATACTTCGAATCTTTTCGATCCCTTTGTCGATTTCTTGCTTGAAATTGATTTTTTGGTGATTTTTTTTTTTTTTTGAAAATTCGAATATCAATGTTCTTGGCCTTGGATTTTGATTTTGATGCTTTGCATGTTGTAATGAGTATATGGGTAATGCATTTTGCTTGAAAAGAGAATGGGCATTCTTGCCAAAAAAAAAATTTTGTCCGAAATTTGAAATTAAATTTGAAAAATTTGTGTTTTTGACTTTGAATCTTGATTTTGATGATATGCATGTTGCATTTTGTTTGAAAAAGAGAATGGGCATTTTTTTGCCAAAAAATTTTTTGGTTTTTTTTTTTTTTTTGAAATATGAAATGATAAGGAATTCGTCCGAATTTGGGACAGACATGAATGTATGCATGTATGCACTCTTGTATGATTTTTTTTTTTGTAATGGGATGATGAATGATGTGAATGCATTTTTTTTTTTTTTTGAGAATGTGATTTTCTATGAAAAGTGGGACGGATTTTTCGTTCCCCTTTGATTGAATGAATGATTTAAAAAATTGTTTATGTATGTTATTTCATGAAAAATGGGACGGAGTTCTCGCTTCCGTTGAATGAATGTACGCATGTTATTTTATGAAAAATGGGACGGAGTTTTTGCTTCCGTTGACTCCTTGTATGAATTTTTTCTTCATGTATGAATGAATGTTGATTGGGATTTGGTGAAAACTGCTTTCTCTTGTGCAAGAAAAATGGGGCTAGGTTCATTGCATGCTGTTATGCTGCCGAATTTTCTTCAAAACTTTGTGTTGCATGATGCATGTATATGCTTTCTTTTATTTAAATGCAATTTTTTTTTTGACATTTTCTCTTTTTTTTTATTGCAGGGCGGAAACAACTACGTGACGGAGCAGCTGAATAAGATGAAGACTCGAGGATCAGTGGAGTCTGTAGTTGACCTGTGGGACCGGCTTCCGATTGCGGGCCGAGGAGCTTTGATGAGTCCGAGACAGATTGTTGTTGAGACCGGGCTATACGAGTTCATTGAGTGCTTGAGGGGGTTGGTTAAGTTCCCTAAGAGCAAGGGCCTGATGTTTGCTTTGGCGCAGCATTGGTGGGATGCGACCCACACATTTCACTTCTTCTGGGGCGAGGCTACGGTTACGCCTTCCGACTACGCTGCGATCACGGGTCTGTCCTTCAATGGACGCAGCATTGAGTGGCGGGACGGCTACAGCGACGTGGACCTGCAGGCTCTTCTGGGCTTTACCCCTATTCCCAAAAAGGGGATGGGGATGGAGTATGCCGTGGTTTATGGGAAGATTGTGGAGATCATCGGGAGCTACGAGGCTGGGGATGAGAGGATAGGCGCTGAGCAGATTGCTAGGGCCTTTTTATGGTTTGCTTTTTCAAGCACTCTTTTTGGACACGCCGAGGGGACGGCGGTGTTTGCTTTGCTGAGGAGTTTGGAGGATGTGGGGATGGCTGGAGAGGTCTCTTGGGGAGAGGCCGGGCTGGCAGAGCTTTACTTTGCTCTTGATAGATACAGCCGGAAGGCTGTGAGCTCCTTCTACTGCTTCGAGTTTGCTCTGGAGGTATAAGCTTTCTTTTTTGCTTTCCCTTTTCCTTTAAGCACGCATTCTTTTCCGCACTTAATCGACTTTATCTTTTGCAGGCATGGTTTTGTGAGTTCTTCCACGTCACGATGTGGCGGCAGCCGGCGGAGTATATCGGGGCATATCCGGCCATGCGCTCCTGGTCCAAGCATGCCCGAGAGAAGAAAGGTTCTAGGGGGCGCACGACCCTCAGGTACTCGGATTGCCTTCCTTTGACGAGGGCTGAGACGGATGAGGAGATGATATTCTATCCCTGGGATCGTTTCGATGTGGCGCAGCTGAAGGGCGCTGAGATTTGGACCGTGCAGCGGAGGATTTTGAGGGGCTTGACTTGCGACGCCTATTATCTGGGGGAGAGGGTGACGCGCCAGCATGGCGTGTATTCGCCTTTGATGACACCGGTGGAGCCTCCCGCCGACATGATGCATCCTAGTGAGAGATCTCTGACCTGGGATGATTACCGGGCGGCGACTTCTCGGCATTCGTGGCGATCGAGCCGTATCCGCATTTGTCTTGAGGAGGCCGAGGACGCCTGGTTCCGGATAGAGAGGGGTTAGGGGTCCCGCGGTACCCTCGGACGGACTTTTCATATGTCCAGGATGGGGTCCGATTGAGGGTGCAGATCCCTCAGCCTGAGCGGCTTCCACGAGCTTTCCGACCTCGTCCGGGTATGAAGGTATGGCTTTTCCTTCCCACCTCTTTTTTTTTGCTTCTGTCTTTTCTTTTCTTTCCTGTCATCATTTTTTTGCTTCAACTGTTTCTGACGCTTTTGCTTTTGTGCAGTTTTCGGAGGTGGTCGTGGAGAAGCCGACGGTGTGATCGGGGCTAAGAGATTCATCGGGAGGATGGTGGCTTGTGGAGCCCCTCGGGCTAGAGCGAGGCGACCACACGGCCGGCGCCCGCCAAAGGGAGGCTTCCCCTATTCCTTCAGAGACTTCCTCCGAGACTCCTATTTCTCCTCTCCTTGATCCCCGCGTGGTACTACCTTCGGACCATGTCATTCTCGGAGACCCTTACGGGCAGGGACATGTCTGGCAGCATGGTGGATCTTCTTCGCACGTCCAGGAGTCCGACGCCTTCACCTTCGGATATGATTTCATTGCAGATCTTGGCTTGCCGTATCAGAGCGTGCCGGTTGGTCCTGACGAGCCTTCTTTCGGGGACGAGGACGATGATTCTGAGCCTGAGATTTTCGTGGCTCCTGAGGAGGCGGGCCCGAGTCGCAAGAGGGACCGGGGGGAAGGCCCAGCCACCGAGGACTCTGACTGACGATCCTTCGAGACTGATTTTTTTTTTGAGATTGATTTCTGAGACTGAGATTGTATTTATTTAGACGATCAGCTTTATGCACATTTTTTTTTACTTTACTTTTCTTTTTTTTTTTTGCTTTTTTTTTTTTTGGGAATGTAATAATTTAGGATTATTGTTATTTATTATTATTATTATTATTATTATTTTTGAATGCAATGCTGTATGAATGCAATGCTGTATGAATGCAATGTTGCATGAGCCTCGGTTTTTTGGCAAGGGTGTAGATGTTTGGTGTATGAACTGGTTTGGACAGGCTTTGGCTGGGACAAAATATTCCTTTGGTACAGCAGTTTGGACTGTTGCAAAGATTTTTTTTTAGGGGACAAACATATCCGCGCGGACAGGACCTGCATCTGACATTGTCCTTTAATTTTGCTTCAGATCTGGTCTCCCTTTATTTCAAATTCAAATACCTTCTTCAACCACCAGTTCAAACAGCCATTTTCGGGGAGAAGGAGAGAAAAACCATGGAGAGAATTGTGAGCATGAGAAATCCACCCAAATTGTCCCAAAATTCTCAAATGCAATTCTTCACCAAGTTTAAAGAGTGGTCTCGGGAGATTATGCATGAAAGGAGGTCATTCTTTGAAGAAAGGTACAAGGTGAAGTGCTTATGGTCCCTCAAAGAATTGGTTCCGGACTACGACCTCTTGAGAGCTTCTTCCTCATTTTGGGACACTAGAAGGCATGTCTTTTGCCTTTCTTACAATGAGATGGTCCCGACTGTCGAAGAATTCCGGGCTTTGCTTGGCGGTCCGGAGGTGGAAGAGATTGCGGTTCCTTTGCCCGGAGGGGCCTCTTTCGTTGACAGATTGTGCAACCTCCTTCATCTTTCCCCGGAGGAAGCACAAGGTATGATCTGTGGTCCCGATCATTTTAACATTTCTGGTCTCCCTGATAGATTTAGGGGCCTAGGCTTGCTTGACGATGCCTATTGGGATGTCTTTGCACTTTGCATGTTTGGTACCTTGTTCATGGTCTATTCCTTTGGGATCTGTCATCGGTCTCTGCTGGATATTGTTGTTCATTGTCGCTTGGGCAGAGATGTTGTACCTTTGATCCTGGGGGAGACTTTTCATGCTCTCGATAGGCTGGCTACCGGGAGACGGTATATGCACGGGGGCAGCCCATTTCTTTTGACCCTGTGGCTGATGGAACGCCTGGGGGTTCTTCGGGAAACTTCTAACATGATCAAGCCTTGGACATTCGCCAGGAGAGGGGTTGCTGTAGATTTTGATGATCAGGGCTCATGGGAGCGTTGGATGGCTGGTCGCCGGACAGAAGATATCAGATGGTCAGTGCCTTGTTGGCGGGTGGAGACTCGCAGAGTACTTCAGGACGGGTCTCATGTGGTCATGCTTCCGGGGCTTTCTCAGTCCAGCTTCTACATTCCGGCTTTGGTTCTGAGACAGTTCGGCTTGGAGCAGGTTCCTTTGGAGGATTTTGATGATATAGCCACCAGGGTGGTGGCTTCTGCTTCTATGGATGATCCTTCGGTGTTTTCCTTTCTGTCCCGAGCATGGAGGTATGACGTCTTTCCTCCTCGGGTTATCCTCAGGCGTCCGAGACCTGTGTTCTTGACCACTTGGTACCTGGATTGGTACGAGAGGCATTTTGGAGAGACTCAGATGGCTATTTTGAGACGGCGTGAGGCCATTGTGGGTGCGGAGGACCTGACAGTTTCCGAGAGGAGGAGGGCCGAGGCGAGGGCCAACCCTCATGACAGGAGCGGAGATGTGGTGACCGATTATGAAGCTTATGTCAAGAGGCAGGAGAGGAGGACTCCTATGCTACCAGCTAGGCTACAGGAGATGAGAGATGACGCTAGGGCTACTAAGGCCACCGACGGAGATGGTTTCGATAGATCCTGTTCCTATGCAGAGCTTGGTAGGAGGAAGACCGACATTTTTCTGTTCAGAAGAAGAAGACTCGAAGGGGGAAGAAGAGGGGAGAGGCCAGTACGAGTGGCATGGAGTGACTCTGAGGTTTCCGAGTATCCCTTTCTTGTCGTAGCAGACACATTAGTTTGATTATGTATCTTAGTTTCTTTTAGCAGGCTGCCGGTTGTAGGAATGAACCGGGCTTAGACTCATCAAAAAGTTTTTAACTTGTAATGAATATTTGAATTGCTTCAGAGTTTTTCGAGACGCTTTCATGGTCTGATCAGTTGTATTGATGTCAGATTTTGACTTTTATTTGTGCTTTAGACCGAACCGTTTCCGGCTGCCTACGTTCCCCTCATTTTGAGGAGCTCAGGTCTTCGTAGTTCAACCTGGTCGATTTTGTTTTTGTTTTTTTTTGGTTTTTTTTGGTTTTGTTTTTTGTTTGTTTTTTTTTTTTTTTGGTGCAACCCTGTTTTTTACCTAGGCCGCCCTTTTCGGGTTTTCAACCTAGTTGGGTATTACTCTTTTAGCACTCTTCTTTTTTTTGTTTTTTTTTGACTCAGTGTTTTTACGCGTAGTATCTGCGCAGCTTGTCACCATTCACTGGGTGTACAAAGGGATTTCCGTCGAGGTCTGCAAGTTGCATGGCTCCTCCGGAGAAGATCTTCTGGACGACGTATGGCCCGACCCAGACAGGCTCCCATTTGCCGAGGGGGTTGATACGGACTGGGGGCTTTTCTTTCAAAACGAGATCACCTTCTCGGATCTCCCGATGCTTTACTTTCTTGTCAAAGGCTCTGGCCATTCTCCCTTGGTAGGCTCGGATGTGTTCCATGGCCTTCAATCGGCGTTCATCTAGCAGGGCCAATTCATCATGGCGACTTTGGAGCCATTCGACCTCGTTGATCTGGCTTTCCAACAGCACACGGAGTGAGGGGATTTCCAATTCGATTGGGAGCACGGCTTCCATTCCGTATGTGAGGGCAAACGGTGTTTCCCCAGTTGCCGTTCTGACTGATGTTCTGTAGCCCCAGAGTGCCAGGTGTAGCTTCTCGGGCCAATCTCTGCCTCGGACAGCCATTTTCCGGATGATGTTTTCCAAAGTCTTGTTTGCTGCCTCGACGGCTCCGTTGGTTTGGGGCCTGTAGGGAGATGACTTGTGACGGGTTATTCGGAATTACGCAGCGGCACTGTCGCATTCCCCTTCGAAGTGGGATCCATTATCTGAGATGATTTCGGCTGGTAACCCGTATCGGCATATGATGTTCTCTTTGATGAAGAGGGCAACTTTCTTTGAGTTGAGGATTTTGTAGGACTTGGCTTCAACCCATTTGGTGAAATAGTCCACTGCCACCAGGACGAATTCGTGGCCGTTGCTGCCTGGTGGTGTGATTTTGCCTATGACATCAATTCCCCAAGTTACGAAAGGCCAAGGGGTTGTCATGCAGTATAACTCGTGAGGAGGCAAATGATTAAGATTTGAGTATCGCTGGCATTTGTCGCAGCTTTTGACGAACTGGATGCAGTCGGTTTCCATGGAGATCCAAAAGTACCCCATTCTCAGTATGATTTGTATCAGGGCTCGAGCATTCATGTGGGGGCCGCAGGTACCACCGTGTATCTCTCTCATGAGTTCGGTAGCCTCTTGTTTGCCGATACATCGCAGGAGGGGGCCTTGATAACGCTTCTTGTACAGCATGTTTCCCAAAAGAACATAGTGGGAGGCGAGTCGCTTCAGGGCTGAGAGACTTTTTGCTTTGATTCCTTCTTTATATTCCCCATCTTCATTTTTGAAGGAGGCTTCTCCGTTCTTCGTGTACTCGATAGATCTGAGTGTACCAGGGATCACTGGCCGGTTCGGCTTCTGCTTCGATTTCAAAGCAATAAGCGGGATTTTCTCTTCTCCCGACTCTGAATGGTTTGACGGACTTCCCTTCGGGTATTTCAACGAGGGAGGCTAGTGTTGCCAGAGCATCTGCAAATCTGTTGCGATCTCTGGGCAAGTAATGGAAGCTGATTTCCTTGAATTGAGTTACTAGCTCTTCCATGTAAGTGTGATATTTCTGCAGACCCGGGTCTACAGTCTTCCATTTGTTAGAGACCTGATTGATGATGAGGGCAGAGTCACCATACACCTCCAATTCCTTGATATTTCTTTCAAGGGCGGCTTCCAACCCGGCTATGCAAGCTTCATATTCAGCAGCGTTGTTGGTGACCTCGAAGTTCAATCTTACTGCTATGGGGGTGTGTTCGTCAGTAGGATCGACCAGAAGCATTCCTATTCCGTTCCCCCTTTTGTTTGACGCCCCGTCGAAGAAGAGTTGCCAGCGATTTTCTCCTTCTAGAGCAAAGATTCCATCATCGGGAAATTGAGGTTCAGGTCCTCGGGATTCATCACTTGGGAAATCGGCCAAATGTTCTGCCATTATGCGTCCTTTTACGGATTTCCTTGAAACATAAGTGATGTCATATTCGGCCAAAAAGAACGACCATTTTGCCAACCTCATAGAGATGGAAGGCTTGTCAAACAGATATTTGATGGGGTCTATCCTTGAGACAAGATGTATCGGGTGAGACTGCATGTAGTGTTTCAACTTTCCCACTACCCAGACCAAACCTGCGCAAGTCTTTTCACAGGCAGAGTAATTGAGTTCGCTTCCCTGAAGCTTTCTGCTTACGAAATAGATGGCGTTTTCGACCTTGGAATCTTTCTTCTCTTGAGCTAGCATAGCCCCAATTGCTGTATCCGTGACAGTTAGATATAGCAATAGTGGCTTTTGCTGATGTGGTGGGCAAAGAATCGGGGGATTCACGAGGTATGCCTTGATCTGTTCAAAAGCGAGCTGACATTCTGGAGTCCATTCTGTGTAGGCATTTTTCTTCATCAACTTGAAGATCGGCTCGCAGATCGAGGTCAGCTGATTTACAAAGCGGCTTATGTATTGCAGTCTTCCCATGAAGGATTTCACTTCTGTTAGTGTCCGGGGCGGCTTCATTTCAACTATCGCCTTGATTTTCTGAGGGTCTACTTCGATTCCCCGTTCTGTCACCATATATCCTAGCACCTTGCCTCGTCTTACACCGAAGGTGCATTTGGCTGGATTCAGTCTCATGCTGTGGTCTCGGAGGCGGCCGAAGAATTTTCTCAAATCAACAAAGTGTTGGCCATCTGATCCTCTGGAGTGTATTATCATGTCGTCCACATAGACCTCAATTTCTTTGTGGATCATATCATGGAACAGAGCTGTAGCTGCCCTCTGGTACGTAGCCCCAGCATTCTTTAGTCCGAACGGCATGACCGTGTAGCAGTAGGTGCCCCAAGGGGTTGTGAAGGCCGTTTTGGCTTGATCCTCTTCTGCCATTTTGATTTGGTTGTAACCGGCAAAACCGTCGACGAAGGATTTAACTTCATGGTTGGCCGTGGAATCTACCAAAATGTCGATGTTTGGCAGGGGGAAATCGTCTTTTGGACTGGCTTTGTTCAAGTCTCTGAAGTCTACGCAGCACCGGATCTTCCCGTTGGCCTTGGTCACTGTTACTATGTTGGAAAGCCATGTAGGATATTCAATGACCCTGATAAACCCTGCTCTGAGCATCTTTTCTATCTCCTCTTTCACTTGTAGGGACCATTCGGGCTTAATTCTTCTTAGCTTCTGCTTTACTGGCTTGACTTCTGGGTCGAGCGGTATTCGGTGCTCAACTATGGAAGGATCGAGGCCTGGCATATCTTTATAGGACCATGCGAACACATCCACGAATTCCTTTAGCAGCTCAATTAGGGCATCCCTTTCAGTCCCTTCGAAGAAACTACCAATCTGCGTCTCTTTAGGCTCTTCCGCAGTTCCCAAATTCACACTCGTCAAAATCTCTTCGGCAGCTTGGGCTCGATTTTCCTCTTTCCGGATAACCTGCTTAAAGATTTCTTTGATATATTGTTCATTTAATGTGTCTGCTTCTTCATCTAGTGAATCGTTATTAACTGTTTTTAGATTATTAGTTAATTCATCATTAGTTAAAGTGGCAATCAAGGGATACTCGGAAAGGTTCGTCATTTCATTAAGAATAAAAGGGAATACAGTATTGGCTACAATTTCGTGGTCTTCAGGCGTGAGGCCATCGGACGACTCGGAAGACTCAAACTCAACAATGAGAGACTCAGAGGACTTTACAAAGGTTGACACAAAGGGACGGGGGACCAATCCAAGCTTGGTGATCATTTCTTCTTTGGTCGCGGACGGGCCTGAGAGAGTTTCCCAATTCCTTAATGGCATCGCTGTCAGAGGCCTCATGACTCGGGGGCTGTCTCGTTTCTGTTCTCCTTCCTCAGTCACTGCTATCATCTCTTTCTCTGAACCAGGATCAATTGTGTCCGGCGCCTGAAAACTGAGCATGTGGATGTAGGGATCTTCCTCAATTCTGGGGGATTCTATCTCGTCACAATCTGACCGCTCAATCCAGATGTAAGGGCGTATCGCGTCTCGGTGTGCTGCTGGAAAAATCTCATGCCCCATGCTTGAGCGGAAAGGCTTAGCAGGCAGTTCAGCAAGGAGGACGTCCCACACGACGTTCATAGATTCGAGTTGAGTATGACGATGCTTGTCGATCTTTATCATGAAGATTTCCTGGCTTGGCAGGGTCAGAGAGTGGGTTTGAAGAATGGTGACAAAGCTGTGATTAGGGACCGGGGGTTTGTATGCCTGTATCATGGCGGTGTTCAATGTCTCCTTCCAGTATGCCTCCAAATGTTGGAAATGACAATTGAATTTGATGAATTGAACTTCTTCGGAGTCTGCTCACTTGAGTGCGTTGACATAATTGGCATCACCGGATTCTGGGGGATTCTGATGAGACTTGCCCCGATAGTCCCTTGGTCGATTCGGAGGAGGTAGCCCCGGTGTCTGGCTAAGAGCATGCTTAGTGACGGTCTCGGCTTCGTTCCCTATGAGGAAACTGTCACCCCTTATGACTTCAAGGTCCCCTTGTCGGTTAATGAATTTGACGCATTGGTGGAGGGTGGAAGCTATGGCTTTCATGTGATGCAACCAAGGGCGTCCTAATAGGGCTGTGAACTCGGATGGGATGTCCATTACATGGAACTTTGCTGGCACCATTTGGGTTTCGTACCAGAGTTCCAGAGTTACTGTCCCCAGGATGGGACGAGACGAGCCGTCGTAGGCCTTGATAATCCGGGTAGATGGGATCATATGCCTTTCATTGATGCGCAGGGCTCGCATCATGCTAAGGGGAAGGACATTAATGGCCGATCCATTATCCACCAATACTCCAGGGAGCGACACGGTGTTGAGCTTAATGGTGATGTACAAAGCTTCATTGTGCTGGGAAACATCTCTTGGCAAATCTTCGTCGCAGAAGGTGATCATGCTACCATATAGGCGGGGATCATAGATTTGGTGCTTGTCTGGAGAAAGAGAGTCATCAAGCCAGTCACTTCGTGCCTTTTTCTTGCGAGGTAGAACCTTTGCTGAAGCCCCTGGGTTATACTGAGGCCTTTTGTGGCGGTTGCCATCTCCAGTCAACATGTTGATTGAGTGGGAGCGCCAAACTGGCGTTGGTCTTTCTTTGTCGGTATGCACTCGGGAGCTGGACAGACTGAATCTTGGTTGATCCCTTGGGGGGATGGATTTCTGATTGGCAGTAAAATTACCCAGATCTACAGTATTCTGGTGTCCGAAAGTCTCAATTCTGTCGTTGGCAAGGCTTTTCGGCTTTTCTATCCCTGTTTGCTTTGGGGAAGACTGGCTGGAATAGAGTACATAGTAATCAAATCCCCCAGATGGCTCCCCGAGCGTACCCACACTGGTATCACCAGCCTCGAACCTCTCTTTCAATTTCTGCTGGGAGGAAACTTTCTTCTTCTTAGGAGGACGATCCTCGTGTATCCAATCTTGATAGTCCCTTTCAAGGCAGTCGGGACAGTCACAGATATCCCACCAAATGTGTTCTACGGCTGGTGGTGGATTTGGGACCTCAGGTTGAGCGGTGCTGGAATGACTTTGAGTTGAACTGGTCCGGGGAGATCTGCTGTTGGGCTCATCTGGAAGCGAATGGTTGGACTCTGCCGGATAATGAGAGGTATTAAGATCCAGGGGAACAGGCATATGCTTGTCCTTCAGGGGAGCCCCAGTCAGTTGGGAGATTGTTAAGGTTCCGAAGTGGCGTGTGGCCTCTTCAATCCAGGCTTGCTGTCTGTTCTGGCGTTCCTCCAGGGCTTTGATGGCCGACCATATTTCTTCAACTGTTTCCTGATCTTCATCACCCAGGCTGATATTTGCGGGATCATCACTTTGAGAGGGGACAACTGACGGTATGCCGAACTCTTTCGTCCCTGACTGCTGTTGGAATGGTGGCCTTTTGGACTGCTGTTTGGGGGCCAGTTGCCCTGTAGGTCGACGGGCAGGAGTCCCGGCGGTGGAGACATAGGAATCTTGGGGTAGCATCTTGATGTATCCGGGATGATTAAGAAGAGGAGGAGAACCTTCTTCCTTCTTCACGGTAAAAGTGCCACCGGAATTGAGACTGATAGTCAAACCATGACTTGCGACCACCCCCAGAAGGTCGTTAATTTGAGCCTCATGTCGAAGTCTTATCTGTTCTACCAACTGGATCCAATGCTGGTCTGTCCGAGGGATTTTGGAGGACGGAGCGACGTTGTCCCCATCATTACCGGCTGATGCAGACATTCTGAAACCCGGAGTCGGAACAAACGGCGAAGCTGACGACGCGCTTGACTCTTCCCAACTAATCAAATGGTGACCCGGTATCCGGAACCAACCTTTGTGAGGAGCTGCGGGGAAAAAGGTACGAGGGTTCAGATGTCTGGGAATTGAAGGAGGGTAGGTGTTTGGGCTTTGGGCTCATGCAACATGCAGTTATTTGTTCACGTTTACTTAAAACATGTTTTATTAACCTAATCGGTTGGAAAAGATTGCTCTCTTTTTTTTTTCGCAAACTACTCTGGATCCTGGGTCAGTGGGCCCCGTCACTACGTCTATAAGCCCCTCGTATTTCACCTGTATTTCGACCTCCCAGGGTGGACAGCCCCGGGCGAGGGTCCTATAGGGCAAGCGGGTCCCACCGACCGAAAGAAAAACGATCCTAAAAGTCTGGCGGGTAATCGAGTCTTAACGAGCATTCGATGCAAATTACGGACAAAGCTAACGTCAAAGTCAAGATCATGTCCGAGGGCTCGACAAAAAAGTCGGCATGATTTGGACTGATAAATGTCCACGATTGATCTTGACTTTTCGTCAATTAGGCCGTAATTAGGCATGGAATAATCATTAATCCTTGATGACTCAGTGTCATGCTGGGAGTCAGTGTATAATTTGTGCCAGTCAGAGCCGAAGTCAAGGCGCCGGTCAATATCTTGGTCAAAGTCTGCGGTGGAAAACCGGCAGAACTTCGACTGATTAGGGTCCCCGAAAGATATTGAGTCGGTATGCCGACAAAGTCTTGAAAGGAAAGGTCTATACACAGACAGGGCATGACATAGACAAAACTAAAAACCAACCGGGTCTCGGACAATGTGTGTCACGGACAAGTGCATGGTCGACACGAGGCTTCATGGGATGTTTGGGTAGTCCTGTGCTTGCACCGAGAGGCGTAATAAGACCAAACGGGCCGCGACAACGATTTCCCCGGGTTAGGGACGTAGTGTGTAGTGTAAGGTCACGTGCGCGTAGTGTGCAAGCAGTCTATCTTCTTTTTCTGAGTAAAATAGAAATTTTTCATGCGTCTTAAAAATATGATGCATGATTTTTTTTTGAAAATTTTCTTTTTTTTTTGAAATTTTTTTTTTTAATTTTTTTTTTTTTTTTTTTTTGAATTTTTTTTTTGAAATTTAATGAACATATAAGCACATAAGCACAAGAATTCCGACAGTTAGGGACATGATTCCGACAGTCAAAATTTTGACTTTTTCCGAGGCGGCCAAAACAACACGAAAATGTGCAAAAATCAACACACACAACAAATGATTTTTTTTTATGCCGGGACGGAAGCTTGACCCTCAAAAGCTTTTCCCTTTTTTTTTTGAAAACGATGATACCGGTACGTGGGATTGTTAAACCACAATTTATCCCCGACTCGTGTTAGGAGGCGATAACGGGAAGTTTAATGGTTTCCACCAATATACCAAATATCATTTTTTTTTTAGAAAAAGCTTATAAAATCCCCAGCGGAGTCGCCACTGTGACGATGTTGAAATTCCAATTTCGCGGGAAAATTCGATTTTGCGTTTCTTTGAAAATCAAATAAAATCGGAAAAAGACAGAGTCGCCACGCCGTTTTTGTTTTAAGGGCCAAAACTTTGAAAAATACCCGAGATTAGAGATTTGGGTTCGGAGGTCACGTTACATGCCGGGAAGGACGTTAGTGTGCACCCGGAATGCCTCGTAAAACGAGTCTTCCAAGCTAAAAATAATTTGTTTGTGTGTGTGTGTGTGTGTGTGTGTGTGTTGCTTTGGCCAAAATAATTTGAAACTGAGAAAAGTAAAAAATGGGATTTCTTTTTAAGACTTTAAACTAACCCCATGATTTTTTGGATGATTTTTGGGTTGAGATTTGGTACTCAAAAGACCTTTTGAAGTTGAAAAACACTTCTGCCAGAATGAAAAAAGACAGTAGACACCTGATTTTGAAATGGATTCAAGGGCCTTAAAACTTCATAATCTGGAGAAACTCAGAGAATGAAAGTCGTTCCAGACACCTCAAATAAGATCTCTACGAAAGAATTTTCCATTTTGGAGAAGATTTGAGGGGTCAAAACCTTCTGGAAATCTCAGATATGAAATCTGGATTTCCAGAAACTGATGAACTGACCTTTGAAAGAAAATTTGAAAAAGGGAGTTTTACTCACGCAAAAAAATAAATTAAAAATATGTCTGGAAATCTCTGGATGTTGGCTACAAAAAGTGTTTTGTAGTCAACACCAAATTCCAAGTTTATCTGTGTCCAAAAATTTAGACAATGGACTGGGGTCTTGGAAAATTGCTACTGGACAGCAACTTCTCAAGAAAGAAAATGTGATTTTAAAGGGGGTTTGGCATCCATGCTTGTCCCCATTTCCCTAGGTTTTGATTAGTGATCACTTGACATTTTAGTGGTGAATCAACTATATCAAACCATCCTTGGGGTACATTAGGACTAAGCACTTCATTTGCTTGGGAAGGGGAATTTTATCCTTTGAAAATGAGATTTGAGGTATGAAAATGATTTTTAGGGTTTTGAAAATGTGTTTTCTTTGCAAGTAAGTAAGAACACTTTGAAAATAATGTTGATCCTTATAGAAGATCATCCATGGAGATGAACTTCCATGGTGATCTTCTTGGATCTAAGGCAAGAAGATAAATGAACTACATTTTGTAGCTTGAAAATGCATGCATGGATGAGAGATTTAGGGTAAGAAGAGGGAGGTTATACCTATCTTCTTTGTGTTTTGGAGTTTTTGGCTTGAATGTAAGAGTGTTTGAGGCTTGAATATGAGAGTGTTTGAGTGAGTGTGATTTTGGTTGAATAGTTGAGAAAAAGGTGACAATTCTAGAGAATTCTCACTGTTTTCTCACTATTTTCGCCAAGGTGCAGTTGCAAATTATGTTTTTTCTCCTCTTATTTCTGAGACTGAAGGCCTCAATTTATAGTCCTCTGAAATTGACAAACTCATCCGCGCGGATATGTCCTTCAGCGTGCACTGTTCATTAATTACAGCTTCAGGCTTTGTACAGGAAGAATAAAATTCAAAATTTCAGCAGTTTATGCTTTTCAACTTGCCCAATTCGGATATTTCTTATTTATTTTGCTTTTTTGATTCCTTTCCTTGGTTTATCCTTAAATAACAATGCCCACTTTACCCTTGCTTGGTTAGAAATGTTAGGCATGTTAGGAATTGTTAGGAATTGTTAGAAATGTTATAACTTTCGTTAATTTTCTAACGAAAATACTAACAAGCTCAAATTGGAGCACTTACACATTGCCAAGAATCCTGTTTATCACGAGCGGACGAAGCATATTGAGGTAGATTGTCACTTCGTCCGTGACGCTATCTCCAATGGTCTTATTGCTCCTTCTTATGTTCCTACGAAGACTCAGTTGGCTGACATATTTACTAAAGCTCTCGGGAAGCAACAATTTAATATTTTACTTAGCAAGTTGGGCTTTCTTAACCCTCACGCTCCAACTTGAGAGAGGGTGTGAAGATTCAGCGTCAGTTTCTGTCTTTCGGGAGCGTCCGCTCCCAAGGAGGGGGAGCGCCCGCTCCCCGTGTTTCCAGATTCCGTCTGTTTTAGTTTGGGTAGGATTGTGTTTCCTTATTGTTTTTTTATTGTTTTAGGTTTCCTTTTTCCTTCAATCTTTTGTACTCATATATATATATTTCCTCCTGGTGAGAAGAATAACAAGAACTTTTATCCTAATTTAAATTCCTTCACCCCCTCATGTGCATACACCAATATGTACCCTTTATAATTTTTTTTAGGATAAATGGAAGCGGGAAGATTTGAACCCTAGACCTTACCAAACCATGAGCTCTGATACCATGTTAAGTAACCAACTCATCTAAAACTTTAAGGTGATAGAGAGGGCATCCACAATGTATATCGTGCTTAGATATTAACAATTATTGCATTTGCATCATACTTCATTATTCATCAGCCTGACAACTACGAATACAAGTGCTTGACTTCATTTTTAAGTAAGCTGTTGATACAACAGAGTCATGAAATAGGCTTATTGAGGACCTTGGATCGCTCCTGCCGAGCTACCTTCCAGCCTAGCATATGGGTCCTACTCAACAAAAAATCTTCTCGTCCGTCGAGCTCAAAAAGGGTGATGTGCGCGATTGATAATGGACCATTGCCGGAAGGAAGGAGGAGCAAGTTGGTGGGGGAGGGAATTCAGCACCGCTCTTGCCCCAGTTTGCTCCTGCTTGCTGCTAGTGTAATATTTGTTCTTATAAATGTTAAATTCTCACCAGACTTGTTTTTGGGCCAGGGTCCACTTGCAGTTCAACAGTCAAAAAAACTTGTATTGGAAATGGCCATAGCCAGTCTGATCTCGTCAGCCCAGCCCGGCCTGCTTACTCAGCCAGGTCTGTGAGCCCATGGGCATTCAGATTGGACTGGACTTAGCATTTGTCCGCTCAGGCCACGAACCAGCCTCTAAGCACCATGCCCGGCCCATTTATTTTTTTTTTGAAAATATTTATAAAATTGCGAAAATGTCCCTATATTAGCTTTGCTACAATACTGCTAAAGAGACACTTTTATCATAAATGTCTTTGAAATGTCAAAGAGTGGTCTTACTTTTTTTTACTACATTTCAAATACAACTTAACATAGGGGAGGAGATTCAAACTCTAAACCTTCCGGATAAAAAACAAAAGCCTATGTCATTGAGTTACAAGCTCATCGGCAAAATGATCTTAATTGTAGACTAACTAGTTTTCTCTTACCCGTGCCACTGGCACGGTGACATTACATGAATTAAAGAAATTATGAAATCGCATTCCTCTCATCCAAAAAAATAATAAAAATCTACCCAATATCCTGACGATTACTTTGTTCCATAATCAACATTTGATGGAGGGTGATTTGTTTGTGTAACTGCCGAAGAGAATATGAAAAAGTCGATTATCCGGGACCGTTATCCATTTAGGGTTAGTAAAAAAATATTTTCTTAATCCCCATTTTACTATTATTCTTTTTTCGTAACCCCAACCCAACCCATTAATCATATGAATAATTAATAATAATTATAATCTATAACCCATCCCCTATCCTATTTTTACCCAAGGTTTGAAATAAAAAACTTAAGTAAACGACGAACGATTTTTTAATTGATTTAGGTACAAACATTTTTCTAAAATCAGTTTTTTTTAAAGATTCTAAAATCGTTCAAAAACGTAATCTATAACTATATAATGAGGCAAGTAAGAGAACAATTTTCCCGCTCAAACATGCACAGGACCTGTAAACCGGCCAAATACACCCAATAAATTATTTTCCAAACTCACCCCTCTAATTATTAGGAAATTCCAAAAATACCTCAAAAAGTTAAAAACTAGCTCAGTTTTTTATAGTAATTAATAATAACCGGGACATAATAGATCTCGGCTTTTGTGAATCTACTTTTTTCTAGGAGCAATTATTTCTACCTGAATATAATTATTACAGCTTAAACAAGAGTATTCAATTTATTTTTTAAAAAGAAATAATAAATCTAATTAGCTCCTCCTTAGTTACTATTTACAACAGTCTCTTTTTTTTATTTACATATAACCATATTTAAAGTAAATAAAAATTACAGGATTTTTAAGAGTCTGTAGGTATATGAAGTCCATAATATGGCTGTTTAAAAGTGTTGTCTGTCTTCATTTTCTAAGGTTTAATTCTCCTCTTTTCAGCCAGAAACATTCCCATCAGATCAGCTATGAGCGTCCCAAGCTTAATATCCCTCTTCAATGAACTCAAGAAGGGTAGGTCAAATTGGTCCTCGAAGGTTCTCATTGCCCGAAAATGAAAGATTCCCTTGGAGAACACCATGAAGCTTCCTGCAAGCATAGAGTTAATGTTGGTCGACAAAGAGGTATTTTCTATAATTTTCCCATTTTTGAATTCTGCATTTCTTTGTTTTTTTTTAACTGTTTGATTTCATTATACTCATTTATAAGGCATATCTTTCAAAAAAAAAAAATCTGTGTTTGCTTTCCCATTTCTGAAATCTGCATATCATTTGTACTCCCTCCGTCCTGGCCGAAGTGTCTCAAAATGAGATCGGCGCGGGAATTAAGGAAAGTGATGTAAGAAAGAGAAAAAGGTTAAATGTTGTGAGTATGAAAAATTAAATAGGAGAGAGAATTAGTGGGAGAAATAGTTAGGAGAGAGAATGTTGTGAGTGTAAAAGTAAAGTAGGAGAGAGAATGAGTGGGGTAGGAAGAGTATAAAAATAATAAAAACTTTCATTTTTGGGATTGAGACATTTTAAATGGGACGCCCAAAAGGAAAGTTGAGACACTTCAACTGGGACGGAGGGAGTATGTCATTTCTTTCTTTATTTTTTTTCGGTTTTCTGTAAATTTTAGAATTTACTTATTTATATGCAAAAGTTGAATTGAAATATGTTAAAGGGTAGAAATTTCTTTTTCATATACAGTGAGTCTATCTTTTCTAATATAATGTTTTGGTGATTTTTTTCTCAAATAATTCAATTTTAAAAATATAAATTCCAAAATAACTCACATTTTAAACTATTTTCCAAAATGAACAACATTTTAAAAGGTGTAGCGAGTTCAACATGTTAATCGGTAATTTATTACTACTTAATAGTGTTGACCGATTTGGGTGTCAACCGATTTGTGGGTATGTCTTGACCGATTGTTGAGTCAAAATCTAACACAAAGTTTGTTACATAATTACTGCATGAGAATACAAGCATTTTGAGTCGGTCAATTGAGCTTAACACATGCTTGCAACTATAATATTATTTCCCAACCGACACCCCACCCCAAAAAAAAAAAAAACAAAAAAAAAAAACAAAAAACAAAATAAGGCACCCAGCCGAAGGAAAGAAAGGTCAAAAGGCCCAAGCGTACGTCGGTAATAGAGGTAGAAGTGTTTGTGGCCGACTCTGTGTACAAAATTGGATTTATTTTCAAAATATGACATCGGTCACATCTTCCTTGAGTCGGTCAATTATGCTTAAAATGAAATTATTTGAGAAAAAAAAATCATGTTTTGGTGATTATTTTATTTTGGTCATTCTTTACTATTTTTTCTCATTTTGTTTTGTGTTTAGTTTCATTTAAATTAACTCATTTTTAAGACATTTCTTTCTTATTTTTTAAGGCATATCTTTCGAGGTTGATAAGCAAAACTTGAATTTAAATAGGTTATAGGAGTCAAATTTTTTTTGTTAACTGTTTGATTTCATTCTACTCATTTATAAGGCATATCTTTCAAAAAAAATCTGTGTTCACTTTTCCATTTCTGAAATCTGCATTTCATTTGTATTTCATTTTTTCCTTTATTTTTTCAGTTTTCTGTAAATTTTATAGTTTACTTATTTATATGCAAAAGTTGAATTGAAATAGGTCAAATGGTAGAAATTTCTTTTTCATATACAATGAGTCTCTATCTTTCATAATATAATGTTTTGGTTATTATTTTATTTTGGTCATTCTTTACTATTTTTTTTTCCATTTTGTTTTGTGTTTAGTTTCATTTTAATAAACTCATTTTTTTCTTTCCTATTTTTTAAGGCTTATCTTTCCACAAAGCCAGTACCACTCAAACTATAGTTTCATCTCTATTTTTTCTTAAATAATTTCATTTTAAAATTATAAATCCCAAAATAACTCACATTTGAAACTATTTTCCAAAATGACCAACTTTGTTAATCAACTTAATTAACAAAGAAGAACTCGCTACACCATGTAGCGAGTTTAACCGGTCAAACTGGACATTTAACTTTAAAAAAAATAATACTTTACTCGATCTTAGGGGTTTATGCTGATGTGTATGCCAACAAATCAGAAAAAGAGAGTATAAATTGCATCAACCGATTGATATCCATCAATCGGTTTATGCTTTGACATTTTTTATTTTTATTTTGGAAAATAATTTCAAATGTAAATTATTTTGGGATTTATAATTTTAAAATGGAATTATTTAAGAAAAAAAATCTATAGACATATGTGACACAAAAAACAAAAAAAACAAAGTAGGAGTAAATTTGGCTTAAAAATGACATTGTTTTAAAAAATACCTCATTAATTACCTATGGCCACTAAGCCATCATGAAATAGAACTTTCTTTCTGTGTGGGTCTAGGGCATACACAGTTTGAATGGTGCAAGACATTGCTTTCCTTTGATCGGTTGAAGAGGTTAAACTGATAGACAAACAACAATCGATGGCACTCAACCAATAAAGGCTTAATTGTATCCCATGGATAAGGTTGACTAATAGAGTAAGTTGACCTCCTTAGCCGATGATTTTGACTACTAATGTGGCATAGTGGTGATGTCACCGGTTTCATTTACTTCATTATCATCGGTCGAAGGACAGGTTATAGCGATTTAGGTTATTTGTAATTACCAATTAAACGCCAACGAGAGTAACCCTAACTAAACTAAACTCGCTACATGGTGTAGTGAGTTTCAACGGTAACATGTTGAACTCGCTATACCGTGTAGCGAGTTCTAAAAATTTGGTCATTTTGGAAAATATTTTCAAATGTAAGTTATTTTGGGATTTATATTTTTAAACTGTCAAATTCATTTCCTTGCAACTTCTCTTGATAAATATTTTTTTTCACAGAGAAGTGATTCTGTCAGTGATAATGAGGACAAGTCTCCTAACAACGCTGGTGTTAAAACTCGTGCTGTTATAATAGATGATACTGCTACCAGCAACTTGGTTGAGGATTTTGGTTCTGCAACAAAAAATCAACTCAAGAACAAGGCCATCAAGATTGAGAAAGTCTAATTTCCTAATAATCTTTTTTTGTTAATTGTTTGAATCTATTTGGGATTGTTATCAAGTTTTTATGAACTTATCCTAATATTTTTGTGTCTTTGGGACTGTTAGCAAGCTTTTATGTACTTATCCCTCTATTTTTATGTCTTTGAGACTGTTATGAAGCTTTTATTAACTTATCCTGCTATTTTTATATCTTTAATTATATTCCAAGTTTTTTTTTTTGGTTTTATTAAATTCTGTTTTTTAGGATCATATAATGATCTGATTGATTTTTATTTTTGTTAACATCATAAAACATAGTTAATATGTATATAAAGAAACTAATTCACATATCAAGGAACATCAATCGTAACATAAAAACAGGAAAATCGAAATACTCCCTTTGTCCCAAAATAAAATTTCCAAAAAAATAATCAAATTTACTATTCATCAAGAAAAAAAATTAATTATTTTTAGGACATTTATTTTGGGTTTGAACTTGGAGTACATGTTATACACGTTTCGTTAAATAAAAAAAATTAAAGCAAATGTCGTCACAGACTTACTTCTTGGCACAATATCTATATTTAGTCGGATAATAAACAATTGCACCATCCGTCTTTCCTCGAAGGCTCCAGAAACCTGTCCATAAATAAGTAAATAATTAGGTTACAGAACTTATGTTCTAACTGAGTCATTTTTTCCACTTCAAAAGTATACTTTTTAGAGTGATAACAAATACTCATATAGAAGTTAACCAAACAGTGATAGGTGAGGTTGTTGCTTTAGAAATGCATAGGTTGCGGTTGGGCTGACCGCAATCTGGCTGCGGTTGGTGTTGGATGCGGTTGACTAGGCTGCAATCGACCGCATGATCAGCAAAGTTGTACATAATGCGATTTGGGATAGATGCGGTTTTGCTCAGTCGCAGTTTAGATCAGATGTGGTTTGGCAAAGTCGCGGTTTGAACCAGATGCGGTTTGAATCAGATGTGGTTTGGCTTAGACGCGGTTTGAATCAGATGCGGTTTGGATCAGGCGCGGTCTGGCTTAGTGAGGTCTGGATTAGGGCGGTTTGGCTTATTGCGGTCTGGATGAATGCGGTCACAATGGGATTGCTGTGTATAGGAAAGTATAAATGGTAAAAGGAATGTAATTGTATAGAAATTGAGGATCAGTTTTCGAGTAGCTTAGTAAGGAGTAGTAAGATTGTAATAGAAGAGATAGATAGGCCTAGATTGATAGGTGATAAAAATGTAATAGTTAGTTTGAAGTCCGACTCCATCTCACCATCTGAGCCAATAATTGTAGGCTTATAAATTTAGCCAAATGAAATTATAACATTGGTCCCAAAAATTTTCCAATTAACTGCATGAAGCCAAGGACATATTAATATAAGCAATCACTACTCAGTATTAAAATATTAATAACAAAACCAAAAACTCTATGAAGGTATAATTATTCTACCGACCATCTTTATTCAATATCCAGTCCCAAATCTCCAATTATTAGACTCATTTAACATGGTTAGAAGTTGACACTATTCTTTGAAGTCGGTTAACCGAAATAAAATGATTCAGGATTAGGAAAGTTAATACAATTATCAAGATTTTTTTTCAAATAATTCCATTTAAAAAAATATAAATCCCAAAATAACTCACATTTGAAACTATTTTCCAAAATGACCAAATTTTTAGAACTCGCTACACAGTGTAGCGAGTTCAACAAAATTCGCTACACCATGTAGCGAGTTTAGTTTAATTAGGGTTAATATTAATTGGTAATTTTAATCATGTAGCGAGTTTAGTTTAATTAGGGTTAATCTTAATTGGTAATTTTAATCTTAACCTAAATCGCTACACCGTGTAGCGATTTCACTCGGTATAGCTAAAAAAGAAGAAACCGATGGAACCAAAAGAGAAGAAATCTGTAGAGCCTAAAAATAACCAGTCAAGAAAATCGATTGTGTTGGAGTCGGAACCACCGGTTGACCCTAAACCAATAAATCAAAGGAAGACAGCCATGAAGATCCTGAACCGATAATCTTGTAGTTGACTAAAATATCTCTGATTTTATTTCCTAAATTTCTCTCGAGATTAGGGAATAAGTTTGGTGACAAGGTCATTTTAGTAATTTGAATTTTGGAATTGGTTTAAAAAGTTGTTTGTGAACCCAGTTCACAACCAATCGGTTCCCTTCATTTAATCATTTCACATGTTCCATGGATTTTGACTCTCTCGATACCGGTCCAATCTGCCCCCACAGTTGAGTATAAGATCAGTTAATAAGTTCATGATGGCCATTTTTGGAAATGTAAACCGAAATAGGATCAGTTAAGTTCATGGCCATTTTTGACCGATCACCATTTCCATGATTTACCGATCGTTGCAAGGTTAAACTCGCTACATGGTGTAGCGAGTTCTTCTTTGTTAGTTAAGTTGATTTTCAAATGTGAGTTATTTTGGGATTTATAATTTTAAAATGAAATTATTTAAGAAAAAAAAATCCAATTATCAAGTTATTTTAAATCTGTTGTGAAATTATTCAGGGTAATGTCATTTACTCGGTTAGAAAGAAGTTTAAGAAGCAATCCATTTAACTTCAAGTATAAGAAATTGAAAGAATGAAGTAGTCTGGTATTGAGTTATGTAACATTTTGTACTACCACATAGTTGTATTTTTGGTATTACTTAGTACCATTTTCTGGTCAGTAGCTGACACAATTCTTTGAAGTCGGTTAACCAAATAAAAAGATTCAGGATTGTTAAAGTTTTTACAATTATCAAGTCATTTTAAATCTGTTGTGAAATTATTCAGGTTTATGTCATTTACTCGGTTAGAAAGAAGTTTAGGAAGCAATCCATTTAACTTATAAGAAAAGAAATTGAAAGAATGAAGTAGTCGGGTATTGAGTTGTGTAACATTTAGTACTGATTTTTTTTTCTCAAATAATTCAATTTTAAAAATATAAATCCCAAAATAACTCACATTTGAAACTATTTTCCAAAATGACCAAATTTTTAGAACTCGCTACACGTTGTAGCGAGTACAACATGTTACCGTTGAAACTCGCTACACCATGTAGCGAGTTTAGTTTAATTAGGGTTTGGCGTTTGTAGTCTTAACCGGTTACATCAAGGTACCTAACAACAATAGGCTGTGATCTATTAACACATATTGTGACCTGTTGACCAGGATGTGACATGTTGACTAGGTTATGAACTGTTGGCAAATAATCAGTTGGTTCATGAACGGTTAAGGAGGTCAAGATCAACCGGTTGTGGCTTTGACAGGTTAACCAACTTATTCTTGGAAAATATCAAGGTTTTCAAGTCTTCAGATTTCTTTGAGAAAATACAACTGGTTGATCTTGACCTCCTTAACCGTTCATGAACAACCTAATTATTTGCCAATAGGTCATAGCCTGGTCAACAGGTCACAGCCTGGTCAACAGGTCACAGCATGGTCAACAGGTCACAACATATGTTAATAGGTCACAACCTATTGTTAGGTACCTTGGTGTAACCGGTTAAGATTACCAATTAAACGCCAACAAGATTAACCCTAATTAAACTAAACTCGCTACATGGTGTAGCGAGTTTCAACGGTAACATGTTGAACTCGCTATAGCGTGTAGCGAGTTCTAAAAATTTGGTCACTTTGGAAAATAGTTTTAAATGTGAGTTAGTTTAATTATGGTTAATCTCATTGGCGTTTGTAATCTTAACCGGTTATACCAAGGTACCTAACAATAGGTTGTGACCTATTAACACATGTTGTGACCTGTTGACCAGGCTGTGATCTGTTGACCAAGCTATGACTTGTTGGAAAATAATCAGTTGATTCATGAACGGTTAAGGAGGTCAAGATCAACCGATTGTGGCTTTGACAGGTTAAGCAACTTATTCTTGGAAAATATCAAGGTTTTCAAGTCTTCAGATTTCTTTGAGAAAATACAACCGGTTGATCTTGACCTCCTTAACCGTTCATGAACCAACTGATAATTTGCCAACAGGTCATCGCCTGGTCAGCAGGTCACAGCCTGGTCAGCAGGTCACAGCATGGTCAACAGGTCACAACATGGTCAACAGGTCACATCATGTGTTAATAGGTCACAACCTGTTGTTAGGTACCTTGGTGTAACCGGTTAAGATTACTAATTAGCCAATGAGATTAACCCTAATTAAACTAAACTCGCTCATGG
This sequence comes from Adenophora triphylla var. japonica, assembly GCA_022495995.1. Taxonomy (NCBI): domain Eukaryota; kingdom Viridiplantae; phylum Streptophyta; class Magnoliopsida; order Asterales; family Campanulaceae; genus Adenophora; species Adenophora triphylla. Next base: position 520,638 of record JAFEMH010000239.1, on the reverse strand, counting down.
TGTAGCGAGTTTCAACGGTAACATGTTGAACTCGCTATATCGTGTAGCGAGTTCTAAAAATTTGGTCATTTTGGAAAATAGTTTTAAATGTGAATTATTTTGGGATTTATATTTTTAAAATGAAATTATTTGAGAAAAAAATCCTTTAGTACTACCATATATAGTTGTATTTTTGGTCATTTATAACTATATAAATCATATGTTTTTATAATAAAAACTTTGCATAGTTGATGTAGAATGGATCCACAACTAGAGAAAACGCAGCGGAATTATTAAAAACAAAACCTTGAATCAAGAACTAATCCTCACACGAAGATTAGATGATTCAAGCGATTATTATTAAACCCTCGCAAAAGAATTTAATACAATCGAACAACGAATAAAAGGGATATGAATTACTCCTCGCAAAAGGACGTAACCCTCGTAATCAAACGAATAAGATTACGTTTCAAGCCAAGGAATGACTTCGTCTTCTTAGAAAAAGAAGAAAGAACCCTTGAAGAAAATAAGTTGTTTATTCTTCAAAAATTGACTAAAATAATAATCCTAAAAAGTATTTATAGTTTCTACCATAAACAAGAATCCTAAAATAAAAAGGAAACCTAAAATAAACAGTAAAAGAAAAAGGAAAAACAATCCTAAACCTTCTAGAATTACTCCTAACCTATATGGTAACTAAATAGGACTCAAAAACTAGTAAATCTCTTCAAAATCTACTCTAAAATCACCTCTAATCATCCTATTAAAATAAATGACGAAAATAATAAATAAAATATAAACTAAAACAAATTAAATCCTAAAATAATAATTAAAATACAAAAATAATTAATATATATTACATCATTCACCCCTTCTTCAAAAGAACTCGTCCCCGAGTTCTCATTCGATGTTTGAAAAGTGCCGTCCCACTTAAAAATATATTTCGAATAAATCTTCTTTTTAAGCACACATTGACGAAAGATGATCTCTTCCGGATATAAAATTATTCCATCCATCCCCTCCTCCTTGTGTTGATCTTCCTCCCTTTGATCAACAATGATCAATAAATCTTCAAAAATAACTTCTTCCTTGTTGTGAACAACACCCAAATTTTCATCAAAAATTGGCGTTTTTGAACAATCAATACCAACCTCTACTTTCTCCTTGAATTCAACTAGGACATTATCAGGTGCTATAATATTTGAAGTAATAATATCATCATAAACCTGAACAATGCTCAAATCTTCTTTGGATTCACAAGTAACCTCCTCTTCAAAATCTTCTTCTTGAGTAGGAAATTCTTCAATAACAAGGCGATGTTCTTCCTCCTCAAGACGCTTCAATTCAATAGCTTTTTGTGCTTTCAAACGCCGAACTTGTTTCAAATAAGAACAAGCTTTGTGCCAAAAAGATTCAGCTTTTTCCAAAGCTTTATCCCTATACTCTCTATGCACATCCACTATAAACTGTTTTCTTAGCGGAATTCGGCAGCTTACAAGAAGGGATTCATAATGAAGAAAGAATTCATGGTGGAAGTTGGCCTCCTTTGCAAGTTCCTCCTCCTTTGCAAAAAAATATTTCGCCTTTTGATTAGCATGAATCAAACGATCATTGATCTCATCAATAACAACGTATTTGTTATTTTCTCCACAACTAGAATGGATCCACAACTAGAGAAAACGCAGCGGAATTATTAAAAACAAAACCTTGAATCAAGAACTAATCCTCACACGAAGATTAGATGATTCAAGCGATTATTATTAAACCCTCGCAAAAGAATTTAATACAATCGAACAACGAATAAAAGGGATATGAATTACTCCTCGCAAAAGGACGTAACCCTCGTAATCAAACGAATAAGATTACGTTTCAAGCCAAGGAATGACTTCGTCTTCTTAGAAAAAGAAGAAAGAACCCTTGAAGAAAATAAGTTGTTTATTCTTCAAAAATTGACTAAAATAATAATCCTAAAAAGTATTTATAGTTTCTACCATAAACAAGAATCCTAAAATAAAAAGGAAACCTAAAATAAACAGTAAAAGAAAAAGGAAAAACAATCCTAAACCTTCTAGAATTACTCCTAACCTATATGGTAACTAAATAGGACTCAAAAACTAGTAAATCTCTTCAAAATCTACTCTAAAATCACCTCTAATCATCCTATTAAAATAAATGACGAAAATAATAAATAAAATATAAACTAAAACAAATTAAATCCTAAAATACTAATTAAAATACAAAAATAATTAATATATATTACATCAATAGTAGAATTATTAGTTAGAATGCTACCTTGTGAATTTATGGTAGAGTAACAACCATTCACATAATTTCCTTGGGTTGGATAGTCTAAAAGTTAGTCCCTGTTATATCATTTTTCCTCGATTTCCCAAAAAAAAGGTAATTTTATTGTTGAGACTAAAATTTTAAATGGAAGCAATGTCGGAGAAAAAGTTTTTGTCCCCAAAATGTCATTGACTCCATCGGATCTATCGTTACCTTTCAAGTTTCAAAGGAGACAGTTTCCGTTGATTATTTCTTATGCAATGACAATTAAAGTCAGGGTCATTCATTGTCGCATGTTGGCCTTTTCCTCAAAAGGCCGGTGTTTAGTCATGGTCAGCTTTATGTTGCATTGTCAAGAGTAACTAATCGTGCTTGTTTGAAGATTTTAATATGTGATGAAGATGGGAAGCCAACAACTCAAACAACTAATGTTGTTTACAAGGAAATTTTCCAAAATTTATAATATTATTACATTAAGTATGTGTAATTTATTGGCTGATTTATTCAAGTAGTATAGTTGTTTATTTTCCCATTTAAGTATGTGTAATTTATTACAAGAATGTAGTCTAAACTTTCTTTAAAATATTCTTGACACAAGGTCTAAGAGAATAGTCAATTTAATATTTATCCTTATATTTATATTTACACTTTTATTTATCTGTTTTTATCAAAGTGTTATGGCCGTGCATTTAACGCACGGGTGTTAGACTAGTTATATACAATAGTAATTATTATGTTAAGATACACTCCTTAAATAAATGATCCTAATAAAATAAAATAAAAACATAAATAAATCAAATTGGAATACACATAAATAAAAAAGAAAAAAAATACCCAATTCCATTTTTTTTTTTGAAATAAAGAGTATATATAAACCCTAAACTTTATTTTAAGGAGTATTCTAAATAATTAAAAATACCAAAAAAATGATCATTTATTTATAATCGGTTACCAACAAAATACAAATCACCCCTAAACAACACAAAATAATATACTCCAATATGTCCCAAAATAAATGTCTATTTTTTAAAAAAAAATAAATCACAAATAGAATGTCTCTTTCTTACAAATTTTGATTCTAAATGATTATTTACGAATCTTTGCTATAAATATTTGCAAAACAAAAAATTTTAAAAGTGAATATATAGAAAGATTATTTATGAATCTTTGCTATAAATATTTATAAAAAAAGTTATTTTAAAATATAACTTAAATGAAAATTATTCATTATCATTATTCTTTTTTCGTAACCAGTCTTACTTTTTTTACTACATTTCAAATACAACGTAATAGAGTAGGTTCAAACTCTAAAACTTCCGGATAGAAAACAAAAGCCTATGCCATTTATCTTCTTTTTCTTTTCAACAATTTATCTCTTACAATTGTTTGTAAAAATTATTTGATAATCTCTATCGCATTTATTTTGTAAGTTTGTAGTTTTATAATAAATAAAGATGAACAAGACAATGAGAACGTGCTACGTGTTTAATGTGACATTTTGCTTCATTTTCTCTGCAATCAGTGTAATTTCAATAATCACTGACGTTATCTTATCGGCAATTTGTCGCGGAAACAATGTGTACTTCCGTGCCAATTATCTCTATGGTATTCATCATATGATATGTGATTTATTAATAAGTTTTATTTTAATTTTCTTCCCGTTTCAGAGTCTTTCGTTTTTTCTCCCTATTTAGAGCCCTTTAATTCTTCTACCTGTTGAGAGACATAGCATGTTTAGAATGCTATATTTTGTGATGTCCGATTGGAAGTTACTTTTCTACCCTAATGTCTTGGGAAATAATATTTTCAAAGCAAAACCTTTTTTTGTAGTGGATTTTTTGAATGTCAATCTAAAAAAGAATCCAAGTTATACTTGTAAAGTCATTTGTTCGTCGTTCCAAAATATTGTCAAACTAAGTCCACAATGAAAGTTTGGAGACAGTGAAAGGTCAAAGGGTTAATGTATGTGTTGAACGCTTTGATCCCTTTTAGATCATATAAACAATTCTCGAACTCATGAACAATCACATTGTACTAATTCTTGCAATATTTTTTATTTGAATTGTATTTTTACATATAGAGATGAGCATTTGGCTATTGTGGAGAGTTTCTCATCCACTCTTATTCATGCAATTAATGTATATTATTATTTATTTCCAAAAAAAAGAAGTAAAGTGCTAATAAAATTTCTCCAGAATAAAGTCATAGTGTTTCTTTCCCTCTAGTTGTATACACCCGTGCTTCACGGATACAAATTATTTTAAAAGACTGTTATTTTAATTATTAATATCACTTTTTATTTTAAGTAATAAAAAATTATAAGAATAAAGAGTATTTATATGGCGCTCTAAATTTCAATCTGTTCCAAAATTTCTCCAAATGGCGTAACCATAAATTTCTTTCCTTACAATCTTTTTTAGGAAGATTGTTATTCGTACTCATATTTAGTTACTAATACAACTTTTAGTGCAAGTAAAAGTAAAAAAATGAAGGAAAACAATTTAGGATTTTCTCAAAACTTGAAATTCTTATTGATCAATCAAGAATATATATGTTACAATGAAAAACTGAGAAAAAGAGTTATGTTCTAATTAGGAGAAATAAACCTAGGCTAAATACCAATAGGAAACAAACTGAAATAAGGAAACAAATCATGCCAGATTACAGTCCTGGGCGGTCGCCCACTTGTACAGAAGTTTTGGCGTTGTTTGAATTTGGTCTTGGGCGGTCGCCCACTTGTCCTAGGCGGTCGCCCACTTGTACAGGAGCTTCAGTGTCACCTTCACATTCCTCACATAATCATTATAAACTAACTCCATTCCTCTCCACTTGGAGGAAGAGTTGAACAACTTTAAAAGTAACAACCTGTTTTAGTTACAAAAGATTTCGGTTATAACGTAGAAACTAAGTTTTGTATATACACAACTCCATGAAGGAATTATACCAAAATACATCTTTCTACGCCAACCTATACATACCCCGACAATCCCAAAATACCACTTCCAAACTCCTTTCCGTCCTTACTTGGCCGGTCCGCCTGTCTCGGGATCTAAAACATTAAAGGGAGAGGGGTGAGAATAAATCTCAGCAAGCTATTATGAATGCAGCAATATGCCAAGCAAGATGCAACACATAACAAGGTGCATATAACACATTGGAAAAGCTGTAAACACCTTACATTACCTCGGTTTACCTTTTCCCGTCTGAACCATAGTCGTACAACATTGGAGATAAAACCCCACTCATTAGTGAACTGCTTGAGCATTATTCACTTCTTATAAGACCCATTTTTCAGGAAACCATATAATATACTAGCAACTCTGTAAGGCTTTTGGCTCAATACAGATGCTATAACCCCAATCTGTGGCCACAGAAGGGGACGATCACAGGTATAACATAATCCGATCACATTAGGTCACACTTTCCATAATTGATCGTATTACGCTATACCCCCAAACATCAGCTGATTAACACAAGTTCAAGCACATAATAGTTACTTGAAATAAAATCCACCAAAGGGATAAGAAATATAACCACATGGTAAATTATACTCATGTTCAATCAATACCATAGTGCAACATTTATTTAATACACTATGCATAGTACAATCAATGAATATGGATTCAAGTAAGGCAACAAGGTATCATCAACCAACCCTACATAGTCAATATACAACAATACATGGCCTCTATAAAGGTCCAAGCTCAATTTACCAAGTTGGAGTCACATTGGTTAAGTTGCCAAATAAGGCTGCCAAGCGTTTTCCGAGTAATATTTAAAGTACTTCCACAATTCCATTTTAACCAAATAAGATGTCATTGTGTAGCTAAAGTATTCTACTTTAATCTAAGTTAAATAGAATTCATTTATATCCTAGTTAGATTAGGTTTAGACAGCTTTAAAAATGGTTAAGAGTCACCAGGCCAGGGCACGACTCGTGCCCATTTGACCCCCTCCAGATACAGTCGTCCCTAATAGGGCACGACTTCAGCTTACCATGTCGCACGACTCGTCCCTCCCTCAGGCACGACTCGTGCCAGAGGGCACGACTCGCGCCCTGAACCCAGAATTCAGAAGAGAGCTGAACAAACATCACCAACCATTTCCAAGTACCAAATACCAACATACTCTGTTTTAAGATAACCAAAACCAGTCCCAAACATTTCCAAAATGATACCAAACTATTTTACTCCAAGTAAGATAACCCTAGACTACCTACAACTTGATTATTTTACCCATCATGCCTCTACATTCCAAGTTTAACTTCCTTAATTCAACTTAAATCATACTCCCTTACACTTTATCATCTTCCATGAACAACAACACTATATCTATGTCATTAACCCATCTCTCAACTCCAAGAAAGTGTTCCAAATCATCAAACAACAAGTATAACAAACAATATCAACATTTAAACATTTTATGAGCAAGTTTGAAGGGAAGTCATAATAACTCACCTTAACAATATGAAATGGAATAACTATTTTTCCGTCTTGATGCGCTCCCCTCGCTGCAACGAACAAGAAAGTACAACCGGATCGTAAAATGAAGAGGGATTGAATTTACTATAATTTTTGGAAGGGAGGATTTTGAAATGGGTTTTCCATGGAGAAAATGGAGGAGGAAGATAAAGAAGATGATGAGGGAATGAGGAGGTCAAAGGAAGGAGGATGATGGAAAAAGGGAAGTATGGCTTCCCATGACTCCATTTAATGAAATCTTCCAACTATATACAATTAGGCCCTCCAAGGTTCAAGATAGTACAACAATCACCTCAACTTCTCTCCTTCACACAAAGACACCTCACCCACACATAATATTTTATTTATTTATTTTATTATAACTTCACCATACTACTTTATTTTATTTTCAATTAAATCCTAAAACTTTAAAGTTAATTCCTAACCATCTTAACTCTTCATAAAAAAATTAAAGACATGAAGTAAGCACATAAAGTCAACCAATAACATAAAATGCATATAATGGGATGCTAAAATAGTGCCTAGGGTTAGGGTTGTTACACTCACTCCCCCTTAAAGAAAATTTGCCCCGAATTTTAAAAGGACTTACTTGCACGCTCAAACAACCAAGGGTATTTCTCTCTCATTTTCGACTCTATCTCCCACGTTGCTTCCTCAATGGTATGATTCTTCCATAGGATTTTCACTATCGGAATGCTCTTAGTCCTCAATTCCTTAACTTGAAACTCCAAGACTCTCAACGGTTCTTCAACATATGACATATCCGCTTTAATCTCATCGGGAGGAGAACTCAATATATGGGAGGGATCATGACAATACTTTCTCAACATCGAAACATGAAACACATCGTGAAGTAAAGAAAATGATGGAGGCAACGCCAACTGGTAAGCCAATTCCCCAATCTTTTCTAAAATCTCAAATGGACCAACAAACCTCGGAGCCAATTTACCCTTATTACCAAATCTTTTAATTCCCGTCCTCGGAGAGACCTTCAAAAACACGAAGTCACCAACTTGAAAAGATAAGTCTCGTCTTCTATTGTCGGCGTAACTTTTCTGTCTACTCTGAGCTGTCTTCAATCTATCACGAATCACCTTAATTTTCTCCGTCGAATTTCTAACCAAATCCGGGCCCCAAAGCCTTGCTTCACCAACCTTGTCCCAACACATCGGAGATCTACACTTCCTACCATACAACACCTCATACGGGGCCATCTCACTACTAGACTGATAACTGTTGTTGTAAGCAAACTCAACTAACGGTAGATGATCTTCCCAAGACAATTGGAAATCCATCACACAAGCCCGTAACATATCCTCAAGTATCTGAATGGTTCTCTTGGACTGACTGTCGGTTTGAGGATGAAATGCCGTACTAAAACATAGTTTGGAACCCAAAGCTTCATGCAATGCTCTCCAAAATCTAGAAGTGAATCTCGGATCTCGATCTGAAACAATGCTAACGGGAACTCCATGAAGACTAACAATTTCCTTCATATAAAACTGAGCTAACCTCTCCATCGAAAATTTAGTTGACACGGGAAGAAAATGAGCCGATTTCGTCAATCTGTCCACGATAACCCAAATAGCATCCATCTTCTTCGCGGTAAGAGGCAAACTCGATACAAAATCCATCGAAATCCCTTCCCATTTCCACTCCGGAATGTCTAATGGTTGAAGTAGTCCCGCCGGTCTCTGATGCTCGGCCTTGATCTGTTGACAAGTTAAACACTTAGACACATAATTCGCAATCTCTCTTTTCATTCTACTCCACCAATATCTACGTTTCAAGTCTTGATACATTTTCGTACTACCCGGATGAATAGCAAACTTGGACTTATGACCATCCTCTAGAACACGTCTCTTGATTTCCGGTGATGAAGGAACACAAATTCTTCCTTGGAAAGTTAAAATTCCATCTCTATTCAACGCGAATTCCCCGGCTTTCCCATCTTGCACTTGGCCCAAAATTTTCTTCAACTCCGGATCACCTTGTTGAGCTTCCTTCAAATCCCCATACAAGGTAGGAACGGCTCGCACATTTGCAATTTTTATTTCACTCCTCAACTCTCGAGAACTCAAAGCTGTCACATAAGCCTTTCGGCTAATCGCATCCGCCACTACATTTGCTTTTCCCGGATGATAAGAAATCACACAATCAAAATCCTTCAAGAACTCTAACCATCTTCTTTGTCGGTTATTCAACTCCTTTTGTGTGAAAAAATACTTCAAACTCTTATGGTCGGTGAAAATCTCAAATTTCGCCCCATAAAGGTAATGTTTCCATTTATGCAACGCAAACACAATCGCGACCAATTCCATGTCATGAGTAGGATAATTCTGTTCTGCCGGTGATAACTTCCTAGAGGCATACGCAATCACTTTCCCATTTTGCATTAGTACACATCCCAACCCTGCCTTCGAGGCATCACTGTAAATAACAAAATTCTCGCAACCATCCATCCGTAAGAGTAAGAATGGGAGCCGATGTCAACCTTTTCTTCAACTCATTGAAACTTGCTTCACATTTGGAATCCCATACAAAAGATACATCTTTCCGAGTTAACCTTGTCAACGGAGTTGCAATTCGAGAGAAACCCTCAATGAACCTTCGGTACCCCGCCAAACCGAGAAAGCTACGAACCTCAGTCACAGTTGAAGGTTGCTTCCAATTAACTACGGCTTCAATTTTTGAAGGATCCACGAAAATCCCCGAACTAGACACCACGTGCCCCAAGAAAGAGATCTGCTCAAGCCAAAACTCGCACTTGCTGAACTTGGCGAACAACTGCTTCTCACGAAGAACTGATAAGACAATCCTCAAATGATTTTCATGCTCCTCTCGGGACTTAGAGTAAACAAGAATGTCATCTATGAACACCACTACAAAGCTGTCGAGATACGACTTGAAGATACGGTTCATCATATCCATGAATACGGTTGGAGCATTAGTCAACCCGAAAGGCATCACCACGAACTCATAGTGACCATATCTCGTTCTGAAGGCTGTCTTTGCAATGTCATCCGGTCTAATCTTCAACTGATGGTATCCGCTTCTCAAATCAAGTTTAGAGTAGATAACGGAACCTTGAAGTTGGTCAAACAAATCATCTATATGCGGAAGAGGGTATTTATTCTTTATGGTTGCTTGGTTCAACAAACGATAATCGATACACAATCTCAAGGTACCATCCTTCTTCCGAACAAATAAAACCGGTGCTCCCCACGGTGACACACTTGGGCGAATAAAACCCCGGTCTAGAAATTCTTGCAACTGAGTCTTCAACTCTTTTAATTCTGCCAGAGCCATTCTATAGGGTGCTTTAGAAATAGGTTTGGTACCGGGCACTAGGTCAATACAAAACTCTACCTCACGATCCGGAGGCATATAATACTCACTTGAAAACACATCACTAAATTCATTAACAACCGGGACATGAGCTAATTCAGGGGACTTCTTACATGAATCTACCACATAAGCCAAGTACCCCGCACACCCCTTAGATAGCATTTTTCTAGCCTTTAAAGCAGAAATAACATGTATACCGAACATAGATTTGTCCGCATCAAATATAAAAGTAGGCACATCAGGCATAGCAAATGAGACTCGCTTTCTACGACAGTCTACCAAAGCATGACACTGACTCAACCAATCCATCCCAAGGATCACATCAAAGTCACGGATTGGTAACTCTACCAAATCCACTGGCAACACATGCCCACATATAGTCACATCACAACCGTGCTAGATCAAAGAAGATGCGAGTCACTCTCCCATAGGAGTAGAAACCTCCAACACATAAGGCATAGATTTAGGCAATTTATGTAATGAAAATGCAAAATGAGATGCCACAAATGAATGGAAAGACTCAGGATCTATAAGGATGCGGGCCTTAACTCTTAGACAGGAACTATACATCTAATGACAGCATTAGGATCGACCTCTCCTCTACCCAAGGCGAACACTCGACCTTGCACTCTATCCTTAGGTTTCCCTTCAATATCTCTTTTCACACCACCAACTTGTCCTCCTTGTCCGCTACCCGAAGCTTGCCTTCGTTGCCACTTAGGACAATTCTTCCTGAAATGGCCTGTTGCCCCACACTCTAAACATTTTCCTTGCTTGCTCCAACACCTATCTTCCGAATGTCCTGGCTTCTTGCAAAATCCACACACTGTCCCAAACTGACTTGAAGTCGAATGGTTTGTCGGAGCCGCCACATTTCCTCCTCTGCCTGCTCCCGGGGCTGATGACCTTGGCTGCCCTCTGTTCTGCCCATAACCTTGACCTTGGAATCTATTCTTACTTCCACCTTCAGATTTACTACGATGCTCTTCTATATCATTCTCAATCCGATATGCCATATTCACGGCTGCTTGGTAGTTGATGAAGTCATGAGTCAACAAATGCTTCCTGAACTCCACCCTTAACCCTTTCACGAACCGGTTGACCCGTCTCTCTTCTTTCGGCACCAAGTGAGGACAATATCGGGCTAACTATGTGAACTTTGCAGAATACTGAGCTACGGTCATTGTCCCTTGCTCCAATTTCAAAAACTCGACCTCCTTCTTGTCCCTTGTAACCACCGGAATGAAATGATCCTGGAACTTGCGTGTGAAGTTCTCCCACGTCTGCGGTGTAAGGTCCCGATCCCAGCCATCCTTTACTACTTGCCACCAATGCTCAGCAGGTCCTTCTAACTTGAAGACAGCGCATCTCACCTTTTCTGCATCCGGACTCTCCATTGCTGCAAAAATCTTATTCATTACCTCAAGCCATCTCTCCGCCTTCAACGGATCTGGATCTCCATTGAAACTCGGGGGTGCCATCTTCACAAATTTCTCTAGGCCGTGCCCTTGCCTACCTTCCGGTTGCTGTTGAACCCTACCATGATTAGCCATATTTTGTAGAAATACTCGGAACATGTCCATCATTTCTGCATTCGGATTACCAACATTGCCCAAAGCCCGAGTCTGATCGTCATCATTTCCCGCCATTAGAACAAACTCTTGCATTAAACACTCGGCGTCAGTTATCGCACACTCTCACTTAAGCTAGACCTCTACCCAAGAACTCGAAACCGAGTTTTGATACCAATTGTGAGGACCCCAACCCGGAACCTAACACGTGTCCCGAGCTGGAGTGTCCCCAAAAGAACTCAAATCACCTAAACTTTTAAAAACTTTGATTTAACTTGCACACTTACACATTCCTAACATAATCATTATAAACTAACTCCATTCCTCTCCACTTGGAGGAAGAGTTGAACAACTTTAAAAGTAACAACCTGTTTTAGTTACAAAAGATTTCGATTATAACGTAGAAACTAAGTTTTGTATATACACAACTCCATGAAGGAATTATACCAAAATACATCTTTCTATGCCAACCTATACATACCCCGACAATCCCAAAATACCACTTCCAACTCCTTTCCGTCCTTACTTGGCCGGTCCGCCTGTCTCAGGATCTAAAACATTAAAGGGAGAGGGGTGAGAATAAATCTCAGCAAGCTATTATGAATGCAGCAATATGCCAAGCAAGATGCAACACATAACAAGGTGCATATAACACATTGGAAAAGCTGTAAACACCTTACATTACCTCGGTTTACCTTTTCCCGTCTGAACCATAGTCGTACAACATTGGAGATAAAACCCCACTCATTAGTGAACTGCTTGAGCATTATTCACTTCTTATAAGACCCGTTTTTCAGGGAACCATATAAGATACTAGCAACTCTGTAAGGCTTTTGGCTCAATACAGATGCTATAACCCCAATCTGTGGCCACAGAAGGGGACGGTCACAGGTATAACATAATTCGATCACATTAGGTCACACTTTCCATAATTGATCGTATTACGCTATACCCCCAAACATCAGCTGATTAACACAAGTTCAAGCACATAATAGTTACTTGAAATAAAATCCACCAAAGGGATAAGAAATATAACCACATGGTAAATTATACTCATGTTCAACCAATACCATAGTGCAACATTTATTTAATACACTATGCATAGTACAATCAATGAATATGGATTCAAGTAAGGCAACAAGGTATCATCAACCAACCCTACATAGTCAATATACAACAATACATGGCCTCTATAAAGGTCCAAGCTCAATTTACCAAGTTGGAGTCACATTGGTTAAGTTGCCAAACAAGGCTGCCAAGCGTTTTCCGAGTAATATTTAAAGTACTTCCACAATTCCATTTTAACCAAATAAGATGTCATTGTGTAGCTAAAGTATTCTACTTTAATCTAAGTTAAAGAGGATTCATTTATATCCTAGTTAGATTAGGTTTAGACAGCTTTAAAAATGGTTAAGAGTCACCAGGCCAGGGCACGACTCGTGCCCCAGGGCACGACTCGTGCCCATTTGACCCCCTCCAGATACAGTCGTCCCTAATAGGGCACGACTTCAACTTACCATGTCGCACGAATCGTCCCTCCCTCAGGCACGACTCGTGCCACAGGACACGACTCGTGCCACAGGACACGACTCGTGCCCTGAACCCAGAATTCAGAACAGAGCTGAATAAACATCAGCAACCATTTCCAAGTACCAAATACCAACATACTCTGTTTTAAGGTAACCAAAACCAGTCCCAAACATTTCCAAAATGATACCAAACTATTTTACTCCAAGTAAGATAAACCTAGACTACCTACAACTTGATTATTTTACCCATCATGCCTCTACATTCCAAGTTTAACTTCCTTAATTCAACTTAAATCATACTCCCTTACACTTTATCATCTTCCATGAACAACAACACTATATCTATGTCATTAACCCATCTCTCAACTCCAAGAAAGTGTTCCAAATCATCAAACAACAAGTATAACAAACAATATCAACATTTAAACATTTTATGAGCAAGTTTGAAGGGAAGTCATAACAACTCACCTTAACAATATGAGATGGAATAACTATTTTTCCGTCTTGATGTGCTCCCCTCGCCGCCACGAACAAGAAAGTACAACCGGATCGTAAAATGAAGAGGGATTGAATTTACTATAATTTTTGGAAGGGAGGATTTTGAAATGGGTTTTCCATGGAGAAAATGGAGGAGGAAGATAAAGAAGATGATGAGGGAATGAGGAGGTCAAAGGAAGGAGGATGATGGAAAAAGGGAAGTATGGCTTCCCATGACTCCATTTAATGAAATCTTCCAACAATATATAATTAGGCCCTCCAAGGTTCAAGATAGTACAACAATCACCTCAACTTCTCTCCTTCACACAGACACCTCACCCACACATAATATTTTATTTATTTATTTATTATAACTTCACCATACTACTTTATTTTATTTTCAATTAAATCCTAAAGCTTTAAAGTTAATTCCTAACCATCTTAACTCTTCATAAAAAATCAAAGACATGAAGTAAGCACATAAAGTCAACCAATAACATAAAATGCATATAATAGGATGCTAAAATAGTGCCTAGGGTTAGAGTTGTTACAACTATAGCCTAGGGCACTACACCAACAATCTCCCACTTGCACTAGGCTCCATCTATGTATCGTATACCCATGGACCTCACATGACCATCATGCTTTACTTGTGCGAGGGGCTTTGTAAGCGGATCCCCAATGTTATCATCGGTTGATACTTTGCATATCTTAACGTCTCTCCGATTACATATTATTACTGACGGATTTGAGTCGTTGCTAAATTATTTAAAATAATTATTAAATTTATATTTTAGGTTAGCGACGGATTAGTGACGGATTTAATTACCGACGGATTATAATCCGTCGGTAAATTAATTACATATTATTACCGACGGATTTCAGTCGTTGCTAAATTATTCAAAATAATTATTAAATTTATATTTTAAGTTAGCGACAGATTAGTGAAGGCTTTTTTATATAAAAAAAGTTAAGAATTTTTAAAGAAATAAAAGTATATTATAGAAGAGGGACGGACAATAACATATAAACTTTTTTAATTTTTTATATTTTTTTTTGATAAATAAAATTATTTGAGATGTTGGTTAGTATATTTTTTAAATAAAAAATTAAAGAATTTTACCCGTCCCTGATTTCTTTATTATACTTTCATATTTTTATTTTTTATCTAACTTTTTTATATAACTTTTAAAAAACTTTAATACTAAAAAATGTCCAATGTATTTATTTATATTCATAAAAAATAAAAAAAACTATACATTTATAAATAAAAATTAAAGAATTTTACCCGTCCCTGATTTCTTTATTATACTTTCATTTGTTTATTAATTTTCTAACTTTTTTTATATAACTTTTTTAAAAAAACTTCAATAATAAAAAATGTCCAAAATATTTATTTATATTCATAAAAAATAAAAAAAATATACATTTATATAAAAATTAAAAAAATTTACCCGTCCCTGATACCCTATACCCTACAGGGTATACCCTATACCCTATAGGGTATACCTTATACCCTATACCATACAGGGTATGCCCTATACCCTATACCCTACAGGGTATACCCTATATCCTATAGGATATACCCTATACCCTATAGGGTATAGGGTATAGGGTATACCCTATAGAGTATAGGGTATAGGGTATACCATGTAGGGTATAAGGTATACCTTATAGGGTATACCCTATAGGGTATAGGGTATACCCTATAGGGTATAGGGTATAGAGTATAGGGTATAGGGTATACCCAATAGGATATAGGGTATACCCTATAGGGTATAGGCTATAGGGTATACTCTATACCCTATAGGGTATAGGGTATACCCTATAGGGTATAGGCTATAGGGTATACCCTATACCCTATAGGGTATAGGGTATACCCTATAGGGTATAGGGTATACCCTATAGGATATAGGGTATACCCTATACCCTACACCCTATACCCTATACCCTACAGGGTATACCCTATACCCTATAGGGTATACCCTATACCCTATAGGGTATACCCTGTAGGGTATAGGATATAGGGTATACCCTGTAGGGTATAGGGTATACCCTATAGTGTATAGGGTATACCCTATAGGGTATAAGGTATAACCTATAGGGTATAGGGTATAGAGTATAGGGTATACCCAATAGGGTATAGGGTATAGCCTATAGGGTATAGGGTATACCCAATAGGGTATAGGGTATAACCTATAGAGTATACCCAATAGGGTATAGGGTATACCCTATAGGGTATAGGGTATAACCTATGGGGTATAGGGTATAGAGTATAGGGTATAGGGTATACCCTATAGGGTATAGGTATAGGGTATAGGGTCCTATACCCTATAGGGTATACCATATACCCTATACCATATAGGGTATACCCTATAGGGTATACCCTATACCCTATAGGGTATAGGTTATACCCTATAGGGTATAGGGTATACCCAATAGGGTATAGGGTATAGGGTATACCCTATAGTCTATACCCTATAGGGTATACCCTATACCCTATAGGGTATACCCTATACCCTATACTCTATACCCTATACCCTATTGGGTATACCCTATACCCTATAGGGTATAACCTATACCCTATAGGGTTTATGGTATACCCTATAGGGTATATGACCCTATACCCTATACCTATACCCTATAGGGTATAGGGTATACCCAGTAGGGTATAGGGTATACCCAGTAGGGTATAGGGTATAGGGTATACCATATAGAGTTGGGTATACCCTATACCCGGTATACCCTATAGGGTTGGGTATACCCTATACCCTATAGGGTTGGGTATACCCTATACCCTATATTATTATTAAGTATTATTATTAATTATATAATATAAAAATATTTAATTTTTTGATATTATGTATTATTACTATGTATTATTAATATTATTATTAAGTATTATTATTAATTATATAATAATAATTATTAATATATTAAATTATATAATTGAATAATTAACAATAGCATCATTATTAGTATTATTATGAATTATTATTACTAATATTTTTTAAAGAAATAAAAGTATATAATATAAAAACATTTATTTTTTTGATATTATGTATTATTACTAGTTTTATTATCAAGTATTTTTTTTATCAAGATCTTAAATATTTTTTTTATCTAATTATTATTTATACTATTATTAATATTATTACTGTTTATATAATTAATATTAATATTAATTAATTAATCAATTATATAATTAATAATTCATTAATAAATATTATTGATAATAAATATTATTATTATTGATATTAGGCATAATATTATTTTATAGTTTAAATTATTATTATTATTAATTATTTTTATTAATTATTATAATAATGAAGAAATACAAGTATTCACATGAATCATTATCCAAAAAGATAATTTTGGTGAAAAACATTTAAATATAAAAGGTGGCAATACTTCATTGGACACACAAGTATTAACATGAATTAGCACAAGCAACATCCCACCATTAAATACATCAAATATAATTGAATCCAATGGCCCAAATTTATTAAAAAAACAAACAAACACACTTTCTTTTGATTGACTCTTAATATTCACGTGGATTATTGATAAATCAATTCAGACCATTGATCACACTCAAATCCAATGGTCACAATTCACCCGCTTTAAAACACTAACCACTTAACACACCGCCTCCCTCTTCTCTCTCTTACTCTTCTCCCCAACCCATCTCCTTCTCTCTCTCCCCAACTCTCAACCTCGTTCAACGCTACCCTTCATCGTCTCCGGCGACGGTGATGGCAACGGTGGTCGTTGACTTGCTTTTTTTTTTTAGCAAATCGAATTCAGTACCATAGATACTCATAACATCGAACTGAAAGTATAACACGACATCCGAAAAGCATAGCAAGACAGCAGTATCTCAAGATAACAAGAAATCGGCGCCGAAACGTAAACCCTAGAAAAGCTTAAGATTCATTTTCAACAGCAGAAGAAATTTCCTCACTTGGAGTAACTCCGGAAGCCGTCGCATCGTCAGTCGATGGCGCCAAACTTTCATTCTCAACCGAGGATACAGAAGCGGATTTAGACTTCACAGCCGCAAGCATCCGCTTGCTGATCTCCTTTGAATACCCCTGCAGAATCTCGATTCCGTTGTCATCTCCCTTGACAGATGCGAAAGCCGCGGTGAATGCCTCGTCCTCGATGCGGCGGGCGACCTCGGCGGCCTCGTCGTGAGGGATAGTTCCGTAGCGCTTGGAGAGTACGGATTCAGCGGAGAGAGTCTCGATGAGACGTTCGATAATGGAGTCGCGAGTGCGCTGCGACGGAGACCAAATGCTGAAGGAGATGTTGAGCTTTTCATGGTTGGAGGTTTGTTCTTGCAATTGAGTCGCTGTATCGGTCGCCATTATTGGGGGAGGTTCTGGTTTGGTGTCTTCTTTTATCTTGTTTTCTTCTTCGATTTGGTCGGACATTCTGGAAGATGAAGAAAGGAGAAATATTGGGAATTTTTAATTCCGGGGATTGAGCTGCCTAATCTCTTATCTGATCATCTTCAATGAAGCAAACTGCTCGCAAATCTACCGGCGGCAAGGAAATCTGCTCCGACTACCGGGGGAGTCAAGAAGCCCCATCGTTATCGTCCTGGAACCGTCGCCCTCCGGTAATTACACACTGCTCAATCAAATTATCTTTCCGTTCATGAATTATTTCCAACATTCAGATCTAATTGTTTAATTTGATCTTTAACAGTGAAATTCGCCAGTACCAAAAGAGCACGGAGCTTCTGATCCGGATATTGCCTTTCCAGCGTCTGGTTCGTGAAATTGCCCAGGATTTCAAGACCGATTTGAGGTTTCAGAGTCATGCTGTCTTGGCTCTCCAAGAGGCCGCTGAGGCTTACCTTGTGGGTCTGTTTGAAGACACCAACCTTTGCGCCATCCATGCCAAGAGAGTTACTATAATGCCAAGGAGGCTCGTGGCATTCCTGAGATGCAGTTCCCGGAGGAGCGTGGATGTTCGTGAGCCGAGGCCGTCTAGGTCGAGAGGTTCGTCTGCTCCCACGGTTGGTGGAGAGGACTTCGGGCAGGGCTTTGGCCAGTTCGCGGGCGGAACGGCTGGGTTTGGAGCTCATCCTCCTTCGCACTCGGGGCACGAGAGGGGAGAGTCCTCGAGTTCGCAGGCACAGAGGAGGCCTTTCGCATATTCCCTCCTGGAGGAATTCAGAGATTATCATGGCGAGAGTCTTGTTTGCTGCCTCTACTGCACCATTGGTTTGTGGTCTGTAGGGAGAAGACTTGTGGCATGTGACTCTGAATTCGGTCAGCAGTTGGTCACAATCTCCTTTGAAGTGGGTCCCATTATCAGATATGATCTCGTTGGGCACTCCGTATCGGCACATGATGTTCTCTTTGATGAACTCGGCCACCTTTTTAGAATTCAGTATCTTGTACGATCTGGCTTCTACCCATTTGGTGAAGTAGTCGACTGCGACTAGAATGAACTCGTGACCATTGCTCCCTGGTGGAGTGATCTTGCCAATGACGTCGATTCCCCATGTGGCGAAAGGCCATGGCGTAGTCATGCAATAGAGTTCATGCGGATGGATGTGATTGAGGTTGGAGAACCGTTGACATTTGTCGCAGCTTCAGACGAACTGGATGCAGTCTGTTTCCATTGATATCCAATAGTATCCCATACGGAGATTGATCTGTGTCAATGCTCGGGCGTTCATGTGCGGACCGCAGGTTCCGTTGTGAACTTCGTTCATTAGCTCGCTGGCTTTTTCTTTGTTTACACACCGAAGGAGTGGCCCTTGGTGGCGCTTCTTGTACAACATACCCCCCCAGAATGACGAAATGGGATGCCAGGCGTTTTAATGCCATCATGTTTTTGGCTTTGATCCCTTCTTTGTATTTTCCATCTTCATTTGTGAAGGAAGCTTCTCCGCTTTGGAGGTACTGGTATATTTGATTGTACAAGGGTTCATCGATCGTTTCCTTTTTTATTTCGATCTCACAGCAATAGGCGGGTGTTTCCCGTCTGCCTATTCTGAGGGGTTTTACTGATTTCCCATCGGGAATTTCGACAAGAGAGGCGAGGGTTGCTAGGGCATCTCGCGGCTGTTCCCGTCTCTTGGCAAATAGTGAAAAGAGATGTCCTCGAACCGAGCAATGAGCTCCTCCATGTACGCGTGATACTTCCGGGAGGCCAGAATCTACCGTCTTCCATTTGTTGGACACTTGATTTATGATCAATGCCGAGTCTCCGTACACTTCCAGCTTCCGAGATGTTGCGCTCGAGGGCGGCTTCCTGCACTGTGCACAAGCTTCATATTCTCGCCGCATTGTTGGTTGTTTCAAAATTCAAATTTTGATGGCCATAGGAGTGTGCTCGCCCTTGGGATCGACAAGGAGCATTCCAATACCATTTCCCTTCTTGTTGGCTGCCCCATCGAAGAAGAGTTGCCGCCGGTTTGCGCTTGCCGAGTGAAAAGATTCCGTCGTCCGTAAATTGCGGATCGTGACCCTTAGGCTCACCTGCTTGGGAAGTCTCGCCACTGACCGCCATTACTCGCCCTTTGTTGACTTTCGACCATGTACTTGATGTCGAACTCGGGCGGTGAAGAATGACCACTTGGCTAGTAGCATTGACAGGATGGCTTGTCAAAGAGATATCTGACGAGGTCCATTTTGGAGACCAGGAGCACCGAATGTGACCGCATGTAGCTGTTTCAGCTTCCCGACTACCCATACCAAGGCGGTACAAGTTTTCTCTAATGCCGAGTAGCCGAGTTCACTTCCCCGAAGCTTCCGGCTTACGAAGTAGATTGCATGGTCAACCTTGGAATCTTTCGTTCTTGTGCAAGCATTGCTCCGATTGACGTATTTTGTCCGACATGTGAGTAGTGGCTTATCTTCATGTGGCGGGCACATAATTGAGGGATTTACCAAGTAGGTCTTGATTTTCTCAAAGCCGCCCGGCACTCTGAGTCCTGGGCTGATGTCGGCATTCTTCTTCATCAGTTTGAACATGGGCTCGCAGAGAGATGTCAACTGGTTGATAAAGCGACTGATGTACTGAAGTCTTCCCATAAAACGTTTCACTTCTGTCAGAGTCTGAGGCGGCTTCATGTCGATGATGGCCTTGATTTTCTTAGGATTGGCTTCGATACCTCTTTCTGTAACCATGTACCCTAGTACCTTGCCACGCTTGACGCCGAAGGTGCACTTCACAGGGTTCAATCTCATGGAGTGCTTTCTGAGTCTGTTGAAGAACTTTCTCAGGTCTGTCATGTGCTGCATGCCTGATCCTCTGGAGTAGATGATCATGTCGTCGACATATACTTCGATTTCTTTGTGAATCATGTCATGGAAGAGGGTCATGTGGCGGCCCGGGTAAGTATCCCAGTTCTTCAGACCGAACGGCATGACCGTGTAACAGTATGTCCCCCACGGAGTGGTGAAAGCAGTCTTGGCTTGATCCTCCTTGGACATTTTGATCTGGTTGTATCCAGCGAACCCATCCACGAAGGACTTTACTTTGAAATTTGTCGTGGTGTCGACTAGCATGTCGATGTTAGGCAGTGGGAAATCATCTTTAGGGCTGGCCTTGTTGAGATCCCAGAAATCCACACAGCATCTGACCTTTCCATTGGCTTTGGTGACCGTCACCATGTTGGAAAGCCAAGTAGGGTACTCAATCACTCTGATGAAACCAACTCGGAGCATTTTCTCAATCTCTTCTTTCACTTGCAAGGACCATTCTGGCTTGATCTTGCGCAGCTTCTGTTTGACAGGCTTGGATTCGGGATCCAGGGGAATTCGGCTTTTTAGTGGCCTTAGGTGGTAATGCGTGGATTTGACCCGATCGGGTTAGAACGCCGACATCAGGCTTGGCTCCTTCTGAACAGGCCGCTCAAAGTTGAGCCATAGTTAGAGGAGGATTCCTCATAGCATAGGGCCATATGTCTTCCCTCAATTCATTGATTGTAGATGTGTTCCCGGGAGCTTCGGCAGCTTTACGGATTCTGTCCCAGGATATCGGCTTGGGTGCCTCCGTGGGGAGGTAGCCTACGGTTTGACGAAGCTGTTCGAACTTCAATGCGCAACAGTGATTGCCAGAATCGGATCGTGCTTGCTGACCCTCCGGGAGGTTGGAGAGTTCTTGGTTCAAAGTAATGCCTCCTTGATCTCTTCACGGTATACCGCGCTCCTTTCCTTCTTGCTGAGCATACTCAGGGCATTCTGGAGTTGGGTCTGGCGATATTCGTGGTTTGCTAGTTTTCCTCCACTCTTGGCCCAGATTAACTTTCTTGCAGCAGAGCCTGCGTCGAGAGTTAGCGCCTGCGTTTCTTCCCATGTGAGAATAGCCAGTGCTTCTTTGAACTAC
Organism: Adenophora triphylla var. japonica; assembly: GCA_022495995.1. Taxonomy (NCBI): domain Eukaryota; kingdom Viridiplantae; phylum Streptophyta; class Magnoliopsida; order Asterales; family Campanulaceae; genus Adenophora; species Adenophora triphylla. Next base: position 498,615 of record JAFEMH010000239.1, on the reverse strand, counting down.
GTGCGGCAGTCTAGATAAACCTCCATCGGGGAGAGCTTTCCTTTCTGCCTTATCTGAGTGGCGGGTATGTCGGAAGGTGAGTAAACGGCTTCCTGAACATCTGCCCATGTAACTGGTTGCTGTCCCAGTTGATCGTTTCTGTAAACGAATGACGCAGTCTGTGGAATCTCCCTGAGTAGTTGCTCGAGATGAATTTCCATCTTTCTATTCCTTTTGAATAGACCTTCCTCTCTCAGTTGGCCTTTCAATTTGAGTGCGGAAATGATCCGTCCCCATCCTCCCATGACCCTTGGGATTTCGATTTTGTTGACCTCATGCCCGGCTTGGAAGAGAATGATTTCATCGTCTTCGTCGTCGCTTTCACAGAGAACTTGCTTTCCCAGGGAGATAAGCGCTGGTATTCATTCTGCTGTGCCGTTCCATCTCCTAGGTCGTTGGGACCGTTGACCACCCTCGTTTGGCAGAGGGGGTTGGATGAGAACAGACGGTAGTCGAGGAAGTTGCCGTGAGCAAAACCCCTGAGGTCGAACTGGTCTAGAGTGGCCTCTAGCTTTCTGTCTGAAGCTGCTTGTGACACTTTAAGGACTTGGTCCCTGTGGGTGCTTCGAGCTTGGTTTTCGTCCCAGAGACGGTTCTCTTGAGCGGCTAGTTCCATGAGGGCCTTCCTTGCGAGAGCTAGACATTCTCCGTAGGTGCGTGCCGTCTGACTAGTGTCCAGAACTGTGATCACATCCAAATCGCCGAATGGCGGAAACACTTGGATTATGTTGACGAAGGAAGTCGGGCTGGGACATTCCATGCGGCCTTCCTTGATCTCGACTACCAAGAAGTTCGCCCATATCTGCTTGATTGACCCCACGGGGGTGTTGAATTCCGCAATGTTGACAGTCTCGTGATCCCGTTGGATCGCCAAGTCTATCAAGGCTAACAGTTTGCTGGCGGGATGTCTGAATTCGTGGCCGTGACGACTGGGAGCAGAATCAAACTGGAGCATGTTGATGCTGAGGTGGTCATTTCCCTCGTCGGAAGCTGACTTTGTCTTGCAGGGAAGACCTTTACAGATGTTTTCGGGGTGGCTGCCGGAAGCGTTCCCGAGGTTGATCTGATTCGTAGCAGGGTGAGGAGCTTCGTCTCCTTCGATGTTGCCCTTGGCCATGGCGGCGCTTATGGCTTTAAGCTTGACTGACGGCACGGGCCGATTGCCACTGGGGCTGGTAGTCGGAATTGATGATGAGGAGCTCTGAGCTCGATTGACCAGGGCCTCGTTTACCATGAGCAGGCAGTCATCGAGGGTAACTTTGGCATTGCAGAATCTGATGATAAGGACCGGATCCTTGGTATCATCGGGATATCTGGAATAGATGATGTTGACGAAGTCGTTGTCAGTCACTTGATCAGAAGGGTTCTTTGTCGTGTCAACCAGTTGCTTCCAATTGTCGGATAGCTGCCTGTACTGGACGTTGAGCTTGACAATTTCCATAGTGTTGGAACCCTGGTCGTAGGTGACCTGATCGGAATGGGTGCCGTCCTCGAAACTGAGCATATGTATGTAGGGATCTTCTTGCGGGTCTGCCGCGTCCTCGACCCCGGAGAGTCCTGATTCGTCACCGTCTGACGGCTCAAACCAAACGTAGGGACGTATTGCGTCCGGGTGCGTTGATGGAGCTGCTAGGAAAACATCATGCCCTTCGCTGGAGAAGAGGGGCTCAGCGGGCAGTTCCTCGTGGAGGACATCCCATACAACGTCCATGCACTCAAGACGAGTATGACGGTGCTTGTTGACCTTTATCACGAAAATCTCTTCGTCGGGCGGGGCCAGAGAGTTGGCTTGAAGAATGCTGACGAATCTCCGATTGGAGACAGGGGGTTTGTGTGCCCGCATCATGGCGATGCTCAGTGTTTCTTTCCAATCTGCCTCCAAATGTTGAAAACGACAGTTGAACTTGATGTATCGGACTGCTTCAGGGTCTGCCTGCTCGAGGACATTGACATAGTTAGCATCTCCGGACTCTGAGGGATTCTGATGAGATTTGCCCCGGTAGTCCCTTGGTTGATTTGAAGGAGGTAGCCCCGGTGCCTGGCTGCGGGCACGCTTGGCTGCTGTCTCAGCTTCGTTTCCTATGAGGAAACTGTCCCCTCGGATGACTTCAAGATCTCCCTGACGGTTAATGAACTTGACGCACTGATGGAGAGTGGAGGCTATGGCTTTCATGTGATGTAGCCAAGGGCGTCCCAACAGAGCTGTGAATTCGGATGGAATGTCCATCACGTGGAATTTTGCTGGCACCATTTGGGTTTCGAACCAGAGCTCCAGAGTCACCGTCCCCAGGATGGGACGAGACGTGCTGTCGTAGGCCTTGATAGTCCGGGTTGACGGAATCAGGTGGCTTTCGTTGATGCGTAGGGCTCGCATCATGCTGAGAGGGAGGACATTAACGGCTGACCCGTTGTCTACCAATACTCCGGGGAGTGATATGGTGTTGAGCTTGAGAGTGATGTACAGAGCTTCGTTATGCCCCGAGGCATCTCTCGGGAGGTCTTCGTCACAGAACGTGATCATACTGCCATACAGTCGGGAATCGTAGATCTGGTCTCTATCCGGAGAAGGAGAGTCATCAAGCCATCCGTTTCCTGTTTTCCTCTTGCGAGGTAAAGCCTTCGCTGGAGCCTCGGGATGGTGTTGAGGCTGTTTGTGGCGGTTGCCGCCCTTGGTTAGCACGTTGATCGAGTGCGAGTGCCAAGCTGACTTTGATCTTCCTTTGCCGGTCCGCGCTCGGAAGCTGGACAGATTAAACCTTGGTTGATCCCGCGGGGGGTTAGGCTTTCGATCGGCAAGAAGATTACCAAGATCTGAGGTATTCCGGTGTCCCAAGGTCTGAACTCTGTTGTCAGCAGGACTTTTCGGCTTTCCCACCCCTGTTTGCTCTAAAGCTGCATGGCCTGGAGGAAAGGAGGACTGGCTGGAGTAGAGTACGTAGTAGTCGAACCTCCCGGATGGCTCTCCGAGTGTACCCACACTGGTGTCTCCAGCTTCGTATCTTTCTCTCAGTTTCTGTTGAGAGGACTTCTTCTTCTGTTTTCTCGAAGGATTGCTCCGGATCGTGTCTTGGGACTCGTATCTGTGCAAAGGAGCAGTCACAAACATTGTAGCTGATGTGGACATTTGATGAGGACCCGGCTGGAAGAGGCGGAGAAACTGGCTCTGCGGCAATCTTCTTGGGCACCCATTCAATGGAATTCACACTGTTGTTGTTCGGGAAAGGATTTCCGACTGTATTGGGCTCACGGGGGCGCTCCAATTTTCCTTCCTCTATCAAGTTCTGGATTTCGTATCGTAACCCCACGCAGTTGTCAGTGGTATGGCCATGATACTGATGGAAGGCGCAGTACTTGCTCTTGTCAGCGTTGACTACAAGATTCTTGGGTTTGTAATTTGCAACGGGCTTAAGGAGACCTTCCTTGATTAACCCTTCCAGCATCTTGCTCAGCGGCATGTCAAACTTGTCGAAGTGTACGGCAGGCTGCTTCTGAGTGGAATTGTTGCTTTGTGGGACTGGGTTTCTGTTGCCCGACTGCTGTCCCTGATGGATGTAGTTGACATACGTATCTTTCCCTTTGCCGGGGGCCGGTGCGGGATTGAATGCAACTGCCGATCGGTATCTGTATGGCTGTGCAAGAGCCAACTTCTCCTTGAGATCCTTCTCAAACTGTGAGCCGGCATTAACCATGGCCCGGAGATCTGGGAAGAAATGATGACTGATGAGAGTTCTGATGGACGGTCTTAAGCAGGACTTGAAGATCCGCATCTGCTCATCCTTGGAGAGTGGCTCCATGATTTCGGAGAGTTTCCAGCTCCACCTCTTGTAGAATTCTCCGACGCTTTCATCTGCTTTTTGCTCAGTGGTGATTAAGTCCTCACGACTTGTTTCCCACTCTAGGTTGGATCTGTACCGTTCCAGGAAGATGTTACTGATCTGATCCCAGGTGTGGCGATCCACAGGCTTGACCCTCAGAAACCATCGCAACGCTGAACTTTTAAGCGTATGCTGGAAGTGGTCGGCCATTTGCTGGAGGGTTGCTCCTTTTGCTCTCATGCCGAGAACGTAGGTGTCGACATGCGTTTGAGGACATTCGGTTCCGTCGAATTGGTCCATCTCCGGCATTCTGAACTTGGCAGGGAGAGGCGTGACCATTCCCGGATCTGTGGATTTGAGCGTTTCCTGCTTTGAGCTGCTCATGGAGGCTTTCAGGTCTTTCATTTGTTCGACCATCCAGGCTAAGGTTAGGTCCAATGGTGGACTGTGAGGCTCGGCGCCGGGTGCTACCACGTGAGCGGTAGTGATTGGAGGTGGGAGGCTTGATATATGTGGATATATGGGAGCCTTTTCTCGAATCAGACGGGGTTTGTCCCGGTGTTTGGGGATTCGTGTATAGGCAATGGGATGAACCCGGGAGGGTATTGAAGGATATTAGCATCTCGTTCGAGATGGTCCCGGTGCGTTGGTGGTATTGAGTAATGGGAGTAGCACCGGCCGGCCATACATGACAGGTTGCCCCGAGAGGTGGCAACGTGGAGCTGGGTGGCCGTTTCCTTGGTTCGAAGGAATCCCGTAAGTTGACGGGAGGAACTGGTTGAAGGTTTGGAAAACCGGTTTCGGGGAATCGTCATGCTCGACCAGGACGAAGGTACCGTCTCGATCGGGGATAGCCTGCTATACCTCGCTCATTCGAAGCCGTACCACGAAATTCTCGCTGATCTTCTTTACGCCTCTTGTGAACCTCACAAGCCCTGGATGGCTTCTTCCAAAGTCATATCCGTTACGGTGGCGAGGGTCCGTCCCCGTCACGATTTCTCGGTGAGCTAGACATGTCGGAAATTCTGGCTGAGGGAACTGAGGGAACCGAAGAACTGTCTGACGCTGCCGTGACTATAATTCTGGCAAGGCGCTGACCCGGAAATCTGAACCACTTTCTGCTCGCTGCAGGGAACGAAAGGCAGGGTTTAGGCTTCGGAAAGGGGTATTTGGCTCAAGGTTTCGGGCTTGTGCAATGTGCATTTACCGATTAATGTTTACTTAAAACGCGTTTTCTCAGAGTCCTAATCGGTTGGAAAAGAGCGTGTCTTCTTTTTCGCAACTAACCCTAGAGCTCTAATCAGTGGATCTCGTCACTACACTTATAAGCCCCTCGTTTCCATTTGTAGATCATCTTCCTCGGGACGGATATCCCGAGCGAGGTCCTATAAGGCAAGCGAGTTCCACCGACAACAGAAAAAGTGAACTTAAGGCTAGCTGATCACGCAAACTTCCAACGTATGTGACGCACGGGCCACAGTCGAAGTCAACGTCCTTAAGTTAAGGCGGGGATCGTGCCAAAATTTCGGCATGACCTCTCCTGACTCGCTTGCGCGAGGGACCTTAGCTTTTGGCGTTGGCTAAGTTGTGGCTGGCACGGTGCATTACGGTGAGGGTTTGGTGACAGAGTGTCACATTGAACCTTCGGGTATATTTTTCGGCAGAGCTCCGCGTCAAAGTCAAGGCTGAAAAGCTCAAGACTTCGGGTCGGGAACGACCTTCAGTCTCAAACTCTCAAGCTTGACTCGTGGCGGAACCCGACGTAAAAAACATACACTTAGGCTTTATGACACGAACTAAGCCAAAAACCAACCGGGGTCTTGGACAAAGTGTGACACAAAGAGTGCATGGCTTACACGGGCTAGGATGGGCTGTTTGGGACGACCCCGTGCGCCCTAGAAAGGTGTCTGGCAGACCAACCGAGGTGCAACTGATAAGGCCATCCCGGGTTACGGGTCGTAGTGTGCAGTGTACCGAGGCAGCAAGTGCACGTGAAGTGCGGTGTACCGAGGCAGCATGTGCGAGTAGTGTGCGGTCACTAAAATTCTTTTTCTGAGTAAAACATAGATTTTTTAGAATGTGTCTTAAAGAATTTTGATGCGCAGTTCAAAAGATAGCATGAAAAATCAAACATGAATGGGGATGCACAAACATGGTATGATTTTGAAAAGACGACAATGTAATGCCTTTGAAAAAACCGTTCGAGGTTTAAAGTAACACACGCACACGAAAACGAGGAAGGGTAAACGAAAGTTTGACCCACGGAAGGCTTTTTTGAAAACAACGGCAGTTTTGAAAAAAGTATCCAAGTCCCCAGCGGAGTCGCCAACTGAAATTACCCGAGATTTCGCGCGCGGCGAAACGCGGTTTTCTTTCGCGGAGGGTTGGTGTCTGAGACCTCGCTTTTCGGGAAGGAAGAGGAGTCGCCACGCGGTTTTTGTATTTTGAGCCCAAACGTTGAAAAATGGCTTTTGTGAAAATGGTGTCGTTTTTATTGGTAGCAAAAACTTAGGAAAAGGCTTTGAAAACGGGGGGTCATTTTTATTGGTAGCAAAAATGAGTAAAAAGCTATTTTGAGTACCAAAGATTGTTAGGTTCGGAGGTCATGTTACGTTTCGGGAAGAGTATTACGAGATCACCCGAAATGCCTCGTATGACGAGTCTTTCTACCTTTCTCAAAAAATGTGTGCATGTGTGTGTGTGTGTTTGCATTTTGAAATGGGGGCTTGAATGACAAGCTTAATCTTGGTTTGAATGTCAAACGTTGATTAGGTGATCTTGTTTGAAAAGACGAGCGTTTGAATGACAAACGTCGGATTTTGAGTTTTAAAAGAGAGTTCGAAGGTCGAACTCCGGTTTTGAACCGGGATTGTCATTGTTAACGATTTTTACGGGAAAAAGCGTATTAAATGATTTTGAATGTCAAAAGTCGGCTTTTAGTTTGAAGATGAGCGTTTGGATGCCAAACGTCATTTCGCGCATTTTGAAAGAGAGCTCGAAGGTCGAACTCCGGTTTTGAACCGGGCATTACATTGTTAACGATTTTTACGGGAAAAAGCGTATTAAATGACATGCAATCAACGAATCGGGTTGCGACTCGGACTTTGAAAAGTAAATACTATCACGATCCAAACGGGTCGGACTTTGTAAATGACAGTATTTAAAGTGCGGTATCAACGGAATCAAACGATCCGGAATCGTAAATGACGATCGACGAGCCAAAACGGCTCGGAGTTGTAAAGTTGCAAGAAATGTAAATGACGTTCGACGGATCAAACGGTCCGTAATTGTAAATGACAGAAAAGTAAATGACGATCGACGGATCGATCGATCCGGAATGGTAAATGACAGAAATTTAAACGGAACGGGGTCGGAACGCCGTTTTAACCCGAGATTACTTCTCTTACGGGAAGAGAAGAGGATCGAGGGGCTAAAACGTATCGGACCCCGTTAGACGGAGGCGTCTACATTTCAACGGTGTTCGTCCGAAACGGTTATAGCGACTGGCGCGTAAACCGAGGCGGAACGAGAGATTAGAGAGAGGGAGTTATACCTATGGCTAGGGTCGACTCCTTTGGCTCGGGGGGTGTATACGGGATACGGAAAGTGGTTTGGAACGGTGTTTCGAGGTGTTTTGGTTCGTGTTTGGTTGAAACGCGGAGTTTTCACGCAAATCGAGATAAAACGGGAGCTCGGGAGAGGGAGGATTTGGTTTGGGCCGTGGCTGTGGTGAAAAAGGGGAGTAATTTTGTTGTTCTTTAATGGCTTTGACAGCCCTTCTATTTATAGGTGAAAATTCAGCATGAGTCCCACTGACTTAGCTTGAAATCCAGGGGGTTTTGTGAAACTTTGGAAATTGGAGGGACTTGCTGGCAATTTCTGAGAGTCTGCAAAGGAGTCCGGCCGGACTTGGACTGCATACCAGGGGTATTTTAGTCATTTGGCCTTGATTTCTGATTGAAAGGTGACTAGAGGGAGGTGGCATGCTTGCCACGTGTCCCATGACTCACAGGTTGTGTGGGAGTTCGTTCCCGGGTCCCGGTTTTGTCCGTTTTTTAAATAACAGTCCGAAAAATGTCCGAAACGCCCCCGGAAAGTGCCAAAAAGTGCGTTTTTCAGGGAAATCCGTACTTTTACGTGCGATGACGTGTGTTGAGTACGCTTGGACGTCGGGATGCTCGGGGCAGTCCCGGGACGTCTCGTTGGCTTGGCAACGAGGAGCTTAGCGGGTTCCGGTTAACCTGGAGCGGGCCAGTTAACGGATTCCGGTTAACTTCTAACGGATTTTGATGATCCGAATTTGGGTACTTACAGTTTTCCATTAAGGAAAGCGGTTTTGACATCCATTTGCCATATCTCATAGTCATAATACGCAGCTATGGCAATCAAAATTCTAACAGACTTAAGCATGGCAACTAGCAAGAAGGTTTCATCATAGTCAATACCATGAGTTTGTCTATATCCCTTTGCTACAAGTCTAGCCTTGTAAGTATGCACCTTCCCATCCATGTCAGTCTTCTTTTTGAAGACCCACTTGCACCTTATGGTTTTTACACCTTTGGGTGGCTCAATCAAGTTCCAAACTTGATTATCCGACATGGATTGCAATTCGGATTTCATGGCTTCTAACCATTTATCCGAATCGGGATCGGACATTGCCTCTTGATAGGAAGTAGGTTCTCCATTTTCAATAACTTCTACTTCATTACTTTTCGACACGAGAAATCCATATCTCTCGGGTGCGGATCGTAACCTATCCGATCTACGATGGACTTGTGGATCTTGAACCGGTTCCACAACTTCTTATGGACTTGGTTCAGTCTCTACTATCGGTTCCATGTTATTTTCGAATTCTTGAATTTCTTCAAGATCAATTTTACTCCCACTAGATGCTTTATTGAGAAACCGTTTCTCAAGAAAAGTACCATATTGAGCAACAAACACTTTGTTCTCAACGCGGTTGTAAAAGTAATACCCTTTGGTTTCCTTAGGGCAACCAACGAAAATAATCTTGTCAGATTTAGGTGCTAACTTATCAGAGACAAGTCTCTTCACATAAGCTTCACAACCCCAAATCTTCATGAAAGACAAATTAGGTTTTCTTCCATGCCACATCTCATGTGGGGTCTTAGGAGCCGATTTAGTAGGGGCTCTGTTCAGTGTGAACGCATCAGTCTCTAATGCATGTCCCTAAAAGGATATAGGAAGGTCTACTTGACTCATCATCAAACGAACCATATCTAATAGGGTTCTATTCCTCCTCTCGGAAATACCATTCCATTGTGGCGTTCCGGGTGGAGTCAACTCTGAAACAATTCCACAGTTTTTGAGATGATTGTCAAACTCTTGGCTCAAATACTCACCACCAAGATCGGATCGAAGTGATTTAATTGTTTTGCCAAGTTGATTTTGTATTTCATTTTGAAATGTTCTAAACATCTCAAACGATTCACTCTTTGACTTCATTAGATAGACATAGCCATATCTAGATAAGTCATCGGTGAATGTAATGAAATACTGAAATCCTCCCCTAGCAATACTGCTCATTGCTCTGCATACATCAGTATGTATTAGGCCCAATAAGTCACTAGCCCTTTCACTACTCTTGGTGTAGGGTGGTTTGGTCATTTTGCCCAATAAACAAGATTCGCATATCTCATATGATTTATAATCATGTGAGTCTAACATTCCATCTTTGTGGAGTTTAGAAATGCGTTTCTCGTTTATATGACCAAGCCGGCAATGCCACATGAACGAGTTGTTCACGTCATTCGGTTTAGACTTCTTGTCTACATGATAAACATTTTCAACACTATTTTGTTTCTCATCAACATCAAGAACATAAAGGCCATTAAATGAATTTGCAATACCATAAAGAATATCATTTAAATAAATATAAAACTTCTTATTCTTAATAAGAAAATTATACCCTTCATTATCCAAACAAGAAACATAAATAATATTCCTACTCAAATTTGGAACATAGTAACAATTGTTCAAAACAAGTACTAAGCCACTAGGTAAAGTTACATCATATGTTCCTACGGCTAATACAACAACTCTTGCTCCATTCCCAACACGTAGGTCAACTTCACCTTGTTTGAGCAGCTTTCTATTTCTCTGTCCCTGCACATTTAAACAAATATGAGATCCACATCCGGTATCTAATACCCATGAACTAGAAACAGAAAGGAAAATATCTATCATATAGATACCTGAATTAGCAGCAATCGTATTGCCCTTCTTCGCCTTTAGGCCATCCTTGTAAGCCTTGCAGTTGCGCTTCTAATGACCAACCTCTTGGAAATGGTAGCAAACCGCATCCTTTTGAGATTCCTTGGGAGCCTCTTTGGCAACGGCAACCTTTGCGTTAGGTTTAGCAACACTTGCTTTACCTTTGCCATCTTTCTTGAACCCTTTGCATTTGTTAACCATTAACACATTATCGGTTTTAGGCTTCTTGATATTCATCTATGCCGTCTTAAGCATCGCATACAATTCTGAGAGATTCTTATCCATGCCAGTCATGTGATAGTGCATAATGAAATGACTATAACTTTCGGGCAAGGAATTCAATATCAAATCCGTGGCGAGTTCCAAACTCAACGGATTTCCAAGCCTTTTGAGACGCTCAATGTGACCCTTCATCTTAAGGACATGAGCTCCCACCGATTTCCCTTCTTGCATCTTGCATGCAGTTAGGGACTTAACCACATCATACCTCTCATTTCTTGCTTGTACTTGGAACATTTCCTTTAAGCGCTCAGCAAGATCAAATGCTGCATCTATGTGCTCAAGGTCCTTCTGAAGAGCCTTAGACATAGTGGCTTGTATAAGGCATGCAACATCTGTAGAATCATTATTATGTTTCTTATGTGCATCCCTATCAGCCCTAGGAGCATTTGGAGCAGGTTGAGGTGGAATGGGTTCATTGAGAACGTACAGTTTCTTCTCTTGCTTTAGAACAATTCTAAGGCTTCTGATCCAATCAGAATAGTTTGTACCGTTCTCCTCAAGCTTGTCCTTCTCAATGACTGATCGCAGTGACAGGGGTTTATTATTGTGATTAGCCATTCTACAATAAAATATGCAAACAATGAAACATATAAGTATCAACACATTTATCATCTAAGAGCAAATAATGTATTTAATAAATATTCCCACTAAATTATACACCTTCAAATACAAGCATGTATCATATAATCATAGTAGGCTAAGATCCATATTTCACTTGATTTTAGTTTAACTGAGTCAATGCTCGAAATCAAGCTATTTAGGTAGAAACATCAATCATATCACTATATGACTCTTAGATCTTTTATGAGATTTCTCTAGACATCATATGTCAAAAACATGTTTTAAATCTCATCTATGCCTTGGGTCAAATCTCATTTGAAAGCACCAATTAAGTCAAAACCTTTTTCAAACATGTGAGACATGGAACGATGCACCTAACTGTGTCAAAACTACATCAACCATTATCTCACCTTGATCACAAATTAAGATATAAGATGCACCCAACTGAGTCGAAACTACATCAAATACCCTAAAATATCACAAGTGTTCTAATCAAGGAATGACATAAGACTTAAATATTTAGAAGATTTTCATATTGTAACAAACATCGCATGGTTGTAACATAGATCTCATATGAATATAATCATGAACATAGAGCTTCTCAAATTCATACAAACACTTTGATTCAATTTTGAGAATTTACCAATTTAATTTAATCATATTAAACAAATCTTTAACCTATGTGATAAACTAATCTAATTAATTCATCATAAATCATGAACATTGCATATCTCATATACTTGTTTTTCATCAAAAACAAAACACATAAATCTAGATTTATTTCATATAGCATGGTAGCAAATATTCAAATTAAATCTAGCAAGCAATTTCAATTCTAATCATGGCAAGACAGGGCTTTGATACCACTGTTGGGTTATGGGGTTACAAACGTAGCGGAAGAACTTAGAAATATCATCAAAACCCTAGCCCTATGATCCGTCTAGCATGAAGAGATTATAAATATATATGAATTAGATTTTACATACCTTGAATGCAATTATGTTTAGCTTGAATTCGAATCTGAAAATCGAATCTCAAAACGAATCTCAAAACCGTTGATGAAGTTTTTGATCTTCTCCTTTTGTTCTTTACCTTGTGATGAATCTACGATCGAAGGCTTCAAGCTTTTGGTGATTAACTTATTACCCTCTATCGGTAATCCACACTCGAACGGACCAAGAACGTTTATTGATTGATTGCTAGATGATCCCGATTATTGAAAACGATTTTCAATAATTAATGGCTAAAAGTGATTGATCTTTGATTCTAAATCTAGATCTCAATTTTGTGTTTCATAAACCCTAAAATTACTTGTGAATTATGGCTGCAAGAGGTTTATATTTATATCATATATAAACCCTAATCCTATTAGGTATAAAACTCTTGCCAAAAACCAAATCCTTTCTGCCCAAGGAATAAGCGTACGGACCGTTTTTACCTGCTGGCACGACTCGTCCCTAGGGGCACGAGTCGTGCCTTATGGCAAAATGTGTCGCGCTTTCAACCGTGCCAGAAAATTAGCTTGTCAAATCAACGGGGCACGAGTCGTGAGCACGACTCGTCCCACAGGGCACGAGTCATCCCCATTAGACCAACCTCTGATTCTATCGTCCCTTCTTAAGGCACGACTTGGGCCAAGAGGGCACGAGTCGTCCCTTCAGGCACGAGTCGTGCCAGAGGGGACTAGTCGTCCCTTGAGCCCAGAAATCACTCTTTTAGCCATTTTTAATCCGTTCTTTTGTGTGTGACCCTTTAGGAATTATATTTTATGTTGGTAGTGAGTTGAAACATCAACCTCACAAGACATAAGTGACTTCTAGCAAATCATTATGTCCACCCAATTAAATATAACATCAAAGCTTGATTCCTTGATAATCAAATGTCACAATCCCTTTGTCCATGATGTCCAATTGAACATGAGTCATGGTCTATGTCAACTCATTCCGTTCAATGCTTTCTCGATTCCGAATATGTTGATAATCCAATTGTATTTGATCTCTATCAAATCACTTGAGTGTGGCCACACATTCTATCAACACTATTCATCGAGGGGCCCAAGCAAACATCTCTCTTCATAAGAGGGACAAATCCCGTCTTGACTATCAATCTTCCCTACATGAATCCAAACGTACTAACATAGCCCTTATTGCTATCCGATTAAAGATAGTGTTAGACTATATCAAACACGATCTTCACCATGTGAAAGACGATGATAATCTCAGGTACTAAGGATTCAATAACACGACTATCATGAGATTTAATCATGACAACAGACCATGTCATAATTCTCATAAGTAGGTCATGTCCAATACTTGTTCTCTAGCAAGTATCCATAAGTGTAATGTGCATCTCCATGCATATAATCATCTCTATGATTATCCATTACCAACTTATACTAGTTGTTCACAACAACTAGGGACGCAGTTCAATATAATAAACATGCAAAACATATAATGAACAGAATAAACACGCTCTATAATAAATAATAAAGATGATATATTACATTGTTCATCCCTAAAATTCAACAAATATTCATTTATCACAGTTTCATATATTTAGAAGACAAAAATAAATAAAAAAAAAAAAAACTTAACTGCAGTTATTGCCATCTACCACTACTAACACCATCACTGTCAAAATTAACACCACCATCCACCACCAATGTCAAAACAATAAATACTACCAACACCATCATCAAGAATCAAAATTAAAATGCACATATTAAACAACTAAAGAATAACTCATATTGCAATTTTTATCTACAAATCCAAATTTTACCACCCTCCCCCAAAATCCAAATCAGAAACTAACAAAAAACTAAAATAAAACTCAAATAAAGAATTTTATATTAGAAGATGTAGAAGACGATGCAGGGAGGAGGGTGCACTGAGATTGAGAGAAAAAACGGAGAAGCGGGGAGGTGTGAATTCATAATGTTAACATTTTTTAATTTTCATCAAAAATTTTTAACATACATTCAATATTGCACCGGATTGCACTTTTTTTTGTGTGAATATGAAAGCTCAAATTACAATTTTTAATACATATATACCACATTGCAACTGTATGTAATATTTATTGGTACAAAAGTGCAATTTGTCCAATCCATAATTAAAATATGTTCTCATTTTGGTCATGGACGTATTTGTGATTACTTTTTACTCCCTCGGTCTCAAAAATATATTCTCATTTTGGTCATGGACTTATTTGCGTTTACATTTTACTCCTTCCGTCCCAGGTTTTTATTTTCCTTTCGGTCTATCCTATAATATAGTTCTTAGTTGCTTTATTAATTAAATGGACAGTGGGACCACTTGTCATTTTTGCAACCCCAACCTTCTACCCACTTTCTCTGTCTTACTTTACTTTTCATACTTAGAACATTTATTTTTTCTTAATCTTCGTGTAAAATTAAACTTGAAACGATATTGTGGGAAGGATGGATTTTTTTTTTGTTATTCCTCATTATAATGTTCAAAATATAAACATACTAGTAAAAGCCCGTGTCCGAGGATACATATTTTTTTTTTTATTAAATTTTTTTTAAAGGGCAAAATGGGAAAGAGACAACTTAGTGAAGGCAAAATGAGAAATTTGGCACATGATACTGTTCATAGTACTGTTCACAGTACCACTGCCATTTATACTATAGATTTGTGGGTCCTTTTAGAAAAATAAAATAAAATCTAGGGAGCCTAGGGGAATAACCTCCAAGAAAAATCGAACTTTGAAATCGTGCTAGGAGTCCGACGCCGAGGTTGAGGAAGAGGGCGGTTGAATCTGACTAGTAAGAGAATTTTCAAAAGCTTGTTCACGATGGCAATGGAAGGGTCCATATTGCATTAACGCTTAGATAATCGGTTCATAATTTGCCTGTGTTTTTCTGGTACTATCTACGAACCCTTTAAATTCTTTTCTCTCAGCATCAATCTATCATTCAATTCCTGTTTTTTCTTGGCTCAAAGTTCCCAAATTTCTCTACCATTTTGACCACAATTTTTCATAAATATGCCACAACTATCAGATTTGTGATTGTATCAGTAATGGGTTTTCTTGGTTATGTAGAAATTGCTGTTATTTTACTCCCTCCTCCGTCCCAAAATGAATGACCATATTCAGGAAAATTTTATCCCAATATCAATATGCCACAACTATCAGATTTGTGATTGTATCAGTAATGGGTTTTCTTGGTTATGTAGAAATTGCTGTTATTTTACTCCCTCCGTCCCAAAATGAAAATGAATGACCATTTTCAGGAAAATTTATCCCAAAATGAGTGACATTTTTTTTTCTTCAGGAAACTTTTTCCCTAAATGTTTTTTACTAGTAATTTTTTCTCTATTCATTATATATTTGCAAAACTAAAAGTTTTTAAAAGTGGATAACAAAGAATTTTATACACCTTGGTTACTAAATTTTTCAAAAAGTTGACTTTTTTAAATTCTCAGAAATGAAAAATGGACATTCATTTTGGGACAGAGGGAGGGAGTAGAAGTTTTTGATGCTTGGTGGGACTTCAATTCCAAAATACCTCAAAAGTCCCTCAAACTGAAGAAGAGTCCGGACGGCCTGTATTGCAGTTTCACCCCCTATAAATACAGCCCCTCCCTTTCGGTAAACAAGTTCAAAAAATATTACTCCTCAGACAATCCCCACGGTTCCAGCAGCCAAAACCCCCTCCCGAGCCCCGGAAACACCTCGATTTGCGTGAAAACCACGTTTTTCAACCAAACACGAGCCAAACACTTCCGAAACACCTCTCAAACATCTTTTCGTATCCCGTATACGTCCTCTCGAGCCAAAGAGCCAACACCTAGCCATTGGTAACACTCTCTAAACTCCGCTTTGCCTCGATTTACGAGTCATACGCAACTTTCGATCATATCGAAGTTCTCAAAATGTAGACGAAACGCCGTCTACGGGACTAGATACGTTTTAGTCCTTTATCATCTTCTCTCCCTCGAGAGAAATAATTTAGGGTTAAAACGGCGTTCGAGTCCCGTTTTTACTTTTCTGTCATTTACTGTCCGGATCGTTCGATCCGTTGATTCGCACTTTTACCGTCCGAACCGTTTGGTTCGTGATTGTCATTTGCAAGTCCGGATCATTTGATCCGTTGATATCGCACTTACTTTACGCTCTTTACAAATCCGAGTCGTTTGGCTCGTCGATCGCACTTTTACCGTCCGGATCGTTCGATCCGTTGATAACGCATTTCAATACTGTCATTTACAAGTTCAAGCCGTTTGGTTTGTTGATAGTATTTACTTTCAAATGTCCGAGTCACAAAATGACTCGTTGATCGTATCTCATTTACCACCATTTTCATCAAAATGGGTAACATCGTAATGCCCAGTTCAAAACCAAAGTTCGTCATTCGAACTCCTTTTCAAACTCCCTCAAGATCGACGTTTGTCATTCAAACGCTCATTTCAAACTCAAAATCGACGTTTGTCATTCAAACGCTCATTTCAAACTCAAAATCGACGTTTGTCATTCAAACGCTCTTTTTCCAAAATCAATGTTTGTCATTCAAACTAAAGATTCCAGTTTGTCATTCGAACTCCTTTTCAAACTCAAAACTGGCGTTTGTCATTCAAACGCTTTCCAAAATCAACGTTTGTCACTCAAACCAAGATTAAAGCTTGTCATTCAAGCTCATTTTCAAAAGCAACACGAACACACACACGCACACTTTTCGAGAAAGGTAGAAAGACTCGTCATGCGAGGCCTTTCGGGTGATTTCCATATACTCATCCCGAAACGTAACCTGACCTCCGAACCTAACAATCTCTGTTCAAAAAAGCCTTTTCCTAAGTTTTGGCTACCAATCAAAACGACCTCCTTTTCAAAAAGCCTTTTCCTAAGTTTTGGCTACCAATCAAAACGACCTCCTTTTCAAAAAAACCTTTTCCTAAGTTTTGGCTACCAATCAAAACGACTCCTTTTCAAACCAGCCTTTTTCAAAGTTTAGGCTCATAATACAAAACGGCGTGGCGATGCTCTCTTTTCCAAGCGAAGTCCAAGTGCGAAAGCCGCTCGCCGCGTTCCGCGCGCGATCCGGGTAATTTCACTAACCCACTTTCTCTCTTCTATCTCACTATCTATACTCACATCACTTTATTATTATACACTTTTCCTTAATTCCCGTGCATTAACTTAAATTTTTAACATAAACCTGGACGGAGGGAGTATTGCATAAAGATTATTCCTTTCTTATTTTTTGTGTTTGTATCAGACATGGGGTTTTCAAACTAAGTGTTCATGTTTTCAGGTTATGTGACAAAATGAGATTTTAACTAGAATATTGTAATTACGATATCTTCCAAGTACATATCCAGTCCATTTCATTATGTTGAGCGTGAGATAATTCAGATTTGCAGTGTTGAGATAATTCAGATTTGCAGTGTTGTTTTTTCCTAGCGTAACTTTTTTCCTCTTAAAATTTGTTAGCATCACCGCCTTATTGCTTACTCCCTCCGTCCCGCCCGAAAGGGCAATTTTGCCTCCTAGCACGGAAATTAAGAAATGAATAAGGAAAGTGATGTAAGAAAAAGAAAAAGGTTAAATGTTGTGAGTATGCAAAATTAAATAGGAGAGAGAATGAGTGGGAGGAATAGTTAGGAGAGAGAATGTTGTGAGTGTAAAAGTAAAGTAGGAGAGAGAATGAGTGGGGTAGAAAGAGTATAAAAATAATAAAAACTTTCCTTTTTGGGGTTGTGCCCTTTTAAATGGGACGCCCAAAAAGGAAATTTGTGCCCTTTCGGGCGGGACGGAGGGAGTATATGTGTTATAGGAATTTCATACTCTCAGCCTCATGTTACTTCATTTAAGCATATTATGATGTCTCTTATGCTCTTGAATTTTCTTTTCCTTGAGCCTTATACGTTCCACGTCAGTAAATGTGCTTCATTGTCTATGGAATAATATTTAAGTCACAAAATGAGTTGGCACTTTTTGATTGGATATTGTACTTGTAGGCCCCAATTGTTAAGCTCTATTTCTATAGGGATTTAAAGACCCGATTAATTTTTTTTTTAATTCAGCTAGAGCCTGTGTGGAGCAATGTTCAGGTGGGAAGAAAGAATTAGCTCCGTTAACAGATTCAGCTCATGTGACTGCTAATGCCACGTCAACAAGATTTAAGCACTTCAACATATTGGTGACTTCTGGTTCTTTGATACCCAGCCTTGTCAAATGCTTGCTCTTTCGACTAGATGATTTGATACCACAAGAGAATGGTTAGTTGCTCTTATCATCTCACTTTAAGATCATATGAGCAGACAAAAAGCCATGATTTAACCGGTAAGGGGGTCAAAGTCATGATATAGTGGTTACTTTGAGCAATAATTTTAAGTTAATTTAATTATATGAATGAACATCTAAAAATTGTTATTGATAATATGTATAATGATGTATCAATAACAAATTTTAAATTTTCATTAGAATTATTAAATTAACCTAAATTTACTACTTAAAGTACTTTCGTGTTAACAAAAAAAAAAATGGGAAGATCATGTTGGGACAGAGGGAGTATTATATAATCACTCAAAACTTTCGGGAATTTGGCTCAATATTTTCTAAGTGGTGAGTTATTAAAACTGTAACGGAAGAAAAAACTGACAAATAAGCCAAAATTTCTGACAGTTTATAGCTCATGGGATGTGGGTAAGCTCCAGTGTTTTTCATGGATCAAAGAGAGATTCAGTGGACCAAATGTTGAGTTTTGTGTGATTGGAGATGGATGGGAAGAATGCGAAGCAGCTCAATCAATGAAATGGCCATTTGTTCAAGTTGATCCTCAACCAGGTAGTGTTCATCGGTTTCCAGGACTTGATACAACAACTCTAGGACACTATCTGTCCGTTATATATGGAAGTGCTGATGATGAAAATGAAAAGAACAAAGTCACCATCACCGTAAACAATTTGTAAGTCCTTGTTTGCTTGAGAATAAGAAAATACTTGTTATTAAACATTTGTGCAACCATATTGCTTTTTTATTATGAAAAGATAATGCTTTCGTTTTTTCCTTATAAATGAACTTCTCCATCCGGACCAAAATGAATGTCCAAAATACTTCAAATGACCAAGAGCAAATTTGAAGTTTTTTTGGACATTCTTTTTGGGACGGAGAGAGTACTTTCTTAATGCAAATTCATAGACTCCCATTCCCATTCCCATTCACACTCACACTTGCATTTGCACATGCTGGAACACACACATGATGGATTTCCATAATGATGCCTGAAATATCTCATAATAAGAATCTCATAATAAGTTTATTCAATAGTAAATTGATTACATAAAAGCCTTTCTGTAGTATAAAAATCTCCTGAAGCAACAAATAATTCGTAGAATAAGAGAAATAAATGTGAAAAACTATTGAATGGCAATCATCAACTCAAACTTCACTTAAGATTGCCGTTCTCTAAGTATTCTAACTCCCATATACCTTCCGAGCATCATTACAGTAGCTTGAGGATTAGTTCCGGGGGAGGAATTAAAAGTTGACCCATCAATGACCCGAAGAGAGTCCACACCTAGGACCTTATAATCGTGATCAACCACCGTCCCAACTTGACAACCCCCATGATAATGCCATATAGTCTTCACCGTATCTCTACAAAATTGTTCTAGATCTGTAGTAGTATTGGCATGCACAGGAAAGTTTTGTGGCAAACGGACTGTAATATTTAGTATGTCTTGAGTTGTTAGAGAAGATATTTTGTACTTTGAGAATGCCTTAGTTTCAACAATCCGTAGAATAGTTTCTACCCCACGAACGCATCTTTGTAAGTCGACCGGATCTTTGAAGTAGTTGAAAGTAACTGCAGGGTTGTCACTTGGGTTACGAGTACGTAGCTCCAGATGGCCGGAGGATTGCGGGCCCATGATTTTTTCCAGTATGAACCCACCACTCTGCATAATGACACACCTAGTTAGCCGCTTTAGTTCAACAAGATGACCAATACTCCCTCCGTCCCACAATAATATGCACAAATGGGATGGACACAAGAATATAGAAAAAAGTGAAAAAGGTGATGTGTTTTGAGTATATATAGTTGGGTAGGTGAGAGAAAGTGGGGTATGAAATAGTGAGTAATTGTTATGAGTATAACAAGTGGGTCCCATTTCCATTTTGGGATTTTGCAGATTATCGTGGTACGCCCAAAATGGCTCTTTTTGCATATTATTGTGGGGCGGAGGGAGTATATTTGTGTGTGCTAGTGTGTGCGTTTCCGTGAATGTATACATACCGTGAATGAATAGTTTCCGTAGTCACTAGGGCTTCCAAATCCGATGTTAAGTCCACTTCCCCCTTCGATGTAGTTTCCATATGGAGTAATGGCGGCAAGTATGATGGGGTCTACATCAACGGGAATCGGAGAGGGTATAAAGACGTTGTTCATTGGGTTATCTTTCATGCCTTGACCAACCAAAGGTTGGTCCAAGACGACTTTGATGTTATGGGATTGAAGGTGTGCCTTAGGGCCGACTCCACTTAGCATTAAAAGTTGTGGGCTTCCTATTGCTCCGGCAGCTAGTATAACTTCATTGTCAGAGCCATCCTTCAAGTATGCTCTATGTCTACGCCCTACTGAATCTGTGAAGATCACTCCTTTAGCTGCAGGTCTTGATTTTTCTGTCAGAGTAAAGAACAATCTTGTTAGTGCTAAAACCACATACATTAGGTAACATATACAGTGAGAATATACCCCTCTGACCCACCTCAACTTGCAAAATTTTGACCAAAAGTGTCAACTTTATTTCATTTTGACCAAGAATTTATACAAAATTTAACAATCCTAAAGAAAATTTAAGAATTATTTTCGATAATATTCTTAATGAATGGTGAATCAATAGCAATTTTTAAATTCTAATTATGATTACGAAGTTTTCAATTATGGTCAAATGCAAGTAAGTTAACCATTTTTGGTCAAAATTTGCAAGATGGGGCGGGACGGAGGAGTATGAATTTGGGGCCTTTCTATGCAGTTCCACTGCATAAAGTCCATTTGCTCAATGGTCCTAGTTACATTTTTTTATAAATGGGTGCCCTGTTTAAACTGGACATACCCCCGGATCCAGAATATATTTGTGTGTGCTAGTGTGTGTGTGAAAGTATACGAACCTTTTGTGCTGAATAGTATTCTGTGAACGGTTGCGCGAAGCAAAACAGTAATCCGCTTAGGATTTGCATACTCAAGAAAATCTGCAGAAGTATGCCTATTTCTATCTCCATCTACGATTGTGCCGCCAACTTTAGTTCCGGTAAGATGATCATAAGTAAACCCATTATAAGGTGTTACTCCGGCCTCTACCATTCCACTTCTGAGTGCTGACTGCCAACCTCTTACTACCGGTTGAAAAACGACCTTGTTTTCAACCCATCGAAATGACTCATTGACCAATTTGCCATCCCATCCGGCTTCTCTGACGAAGCTCGTCTGAGCACGTGAGTAGAAGCCGGCATTAATGGAGGTGCCTCCACCCAGGACACGTGGACGTACACTATTGACGCCATCTTCTGACATGAAGGGCTGGGCTGGGGACCCGGGTGAGCCGTTGGTCATGAGTTCGACCCATGGCTCGATCCTAGTGATGTTGGGATTACCATAGGGGGACCCACCGCGTTCGAGGAGGAGGACGGTGTGTTTTTCGGAGAGAGTGGCGGCTAATGCACATCCGGAAGTGCCGCCACCAATAATGATGTAATCGTAGTGGGAAACTCTAGGAGCAGTGGTTGCTTGGTTCAAGAAGCTAAAGTTTGGAGCTTTTTCAGCCATGGAGAAGCCATGGAATACGAGAAGTGCTAAGAGAGTAACATTGATCAATCTCCACCAGGAGGCAGAAGAACCCATTTTGAAGAACTGAACGTGTGATGTTTAAGATTTTGAGAGAGAGAGAGAGATGGTGGTGGTGTGTTGGATATGAAGAAAGTTGGATATGCAAAGTAAGAAATCCAATGCATATTTATACACATGGAAATACTAGAAACTGTTAAAAGATGTCAAGCATTATGACTTTGTCAATTGAGAGAGGAAGTTCCTCAGTTTTGAGATTGTAATTATTGACTACTGACCAAATCAAATTTTGAAACCACCTTACATTGGGTACCTAGTGTTAGTGTAGCTGAGGTGATAGTCAGCCCCAAATTTGGGGCCTTTTGGGTCATCCGGGCATGAATAGAAGCGAGTCGCTTTCGGCTTGGCTGTAAGGAAAGTCCCTCATTTCATACCGCCCGGAGAACATAAGTTTGATAGAGGATTGGAGAGGAGAGGTGGAAGAATACCCATTTTGACGGTTGAGATAAGCCCGTCCTGAATTTGGGAGAATAGACTAAATCAATTCCATCAAAATACCCATAACAATACCAATTTTCAGTTCATCTTCCCGAGAACATTCTGGCCTATAGATGTTCAAATCAAGATAAGATTTAGTGTTGTCGGACCGTATAACAATACCAATTTTGACGGTTGCGATAAGCCAGTCCTGAATTTGAGAGAATAGACTAAATCAACTCCATGAAAATACCCATAAAAGACCACTGCTGATTAGCTGCTTTCTAGATGCAAACTCAGATGTACACAATTGCTGAGGTCTTTAGGTGATGTCAAAGTTATTGAAAAACTATTTTTGGATGATGAAAATAATGCACACAGATTTGACTATTTACTCTTGTCAAAATTTATCATTTCTATGGGTAAACCATTGACTTTTAGTTCGAAGCATTAACAGGTCAACATTAACAGTTGACTGGTTCATCAAGGATGGCCTCTCTAGCAATTGCCAATGTCGTATGTTGTTTACCGGATCAGATTTGGGGTCAGAGTATTTCGATGATATATAGAAGTCGGGTGCACTCAACGATGCAGATTAGATAATGTTCAAATGGGTACCCTGTTAATGGGGGCGGGGTGGGGCATCAAAAAACATTAATATCTTTAATGAATAATCAAATGGTCAGATCCGTCGTTTACCAAGCTAGTTCCTAAATTGTAAGAGTTCATTCAAAAAGGAGATATGGTCTTCGTAACACTAAAAATAGACATTATTATTGCATTCGCATCATAATTAAACACAAATGTTGTCTTTGGTCATACTTCATTATTCATCAGCCTAACAACTACGAATACAAGCGCTTGACTTCATTTTCAAGTAAGAGCATCCACAATGGGAGCTTTTTCATAGCTCCTTATTCTTACGAAAAAGCTCCCTAGAGGTTTTTGCCATTGTGAAAGATGTGAAAGAGCTCCTTGCTAAGGAGCAACTCTTTCTAGAAAGAGCTCTTTCAAGGAGCTCTTTACATTAATGTCACCTATTCCCTATGTAAACTATTAAATATAAAATAACAATTATGTTTTTTTCCTCTTTTTTTTTTTTTTTAGATTGTCAAAATGTTACCGTTGTTAATCTTCCATTTCCCATTTCATTTTGCAATCAATTGAAGTGAACGTTGTATGTACTGACTCTTGGCTTTTTGTTTTCTTCTTTGTATACTTCAAATATTTATATAAAGAAACAATAAGCATTCTTTTTGTTCATCCTGCCAATTGTTCCAAAACATGGATGAAAGAAATCTCTCTCTGCCTCAAAATGCCAAAGAAAATACCGATTCGAGACGTCCTAATCCCCGTCCTTCTTCTTTTCCTTTTCTTACGCAACCACATATCCAAGAAAGATGATTGTTGAAGATGAGGGTGCCAGAAAAGATGTTGAACGAGCATTTGGGGTGCTCCAATCTCGTTGGTCTATAATTAAAAGACCGGGACGATTCTGGTACAAGGAACAATTAAGAGATATTATGTATTCATGCATAATTTTGCATAATATGATTGTTGAAGATGAGGGTGATAAGATAGTGAATTGGACCGACGATGAAGTGGAAAGTCCAAAACAAGTATTTCAAGGTTCTACCCATGAATTTCAAGAATACCTTCGAAGAAATTCTGAGATGCGTTCTAACCAAGTTCATCATCAACTCCGAGCCGATTTAGTTGATTACATTTGGGCACATTCCAATCACAATTTGTGAAAATGTTATGACTTCCAGATTTTTGCATTTCAAATTTTTGTGTTTTATTCTATAATTATTTGTAGGATTTAATTGTTTAATGGTAATTTTTAAGCTATGGAATTTTATTAAAATTGTGGTCATTCTTGACTGTTTGACATCCAAGTGAGAATTTCATTGTTGTGCTACTGCAAAAAAAAAAAATGTATCGTGCTTAAAAAATCAATCCCAAATAATGATAGCCCATATATATAAATATTAAAGAGAAATTTATAGAAAAATACTAAATAAAACTTTAATGTTCAAGGTGGGGTCATAAAAAAGTTGGTGAAAAACCTTCACCATTGTAAAAAAAGCTTGAGTTTTTTATTTGATGACTAGGAGATGATGTGTTATATTGGAATTATAAAAAAGCTCTTGCAAGGAGCTCTACCATTGTGGATGCTCTAAGCTGCTGATACAGTCATGAAATAGGCTTATTGAGGACCTTGGATCGCTCCTGCCGAGCTACCTTCCAACCTAGCATATGGGTCCTACTTAGAGATGCCCTTTAGACCGGTGGTTCCGGTTCTGAACCGTCGAGAACTGTGGAGACTTGAACCGTAATCGGATATGGACGGTTCCGGTTCATGATTTCGAACCGTCCATATGGTTTCGGTTCCGGTTTTGAACCATGAATTTCAAAAAAAAAAAAATTAAAAAAAGTTTGTTTTTTATTTGTTATGTTTTTTGATATATTTTTTAAACTTTGTAAATTGTAATAAATTTTGTATATATATTTTTGTTTTTTACTTGTTGCCAATTTAAATAAAATTACATCCAAAAGTATTTTTAAAAAAACAGGGACGGTATCTTGACCAATTTTATTAATAAAATAAGAAATTATAAGGAGGGGGACAACCAATGAACCAAAGCCAATGGAGCCTTACCATTATCTTCAAAAAAATAAAGTCTAATCTATTAAAAAAAAAAGAGTCTAATCTATATATAAAAAAATATGTCTAATCTATAAAATTACAATTAGGAAAAAATGCAACAATTAGCATCCAACTATTGCACTTTTGTGGATATTACCATTAAACTTTTTTTTTTTTGGATCCAACACATCCAAGTTAATTTATTTTGCATTCATTACCACTATTACTAACACAGTTAGTTTTTCTCTGTTAAATGATCAATTTGGAAGGTTTTATAAACATATACATCAAACTGAAATTTTTAAAAATACAAAGACCAACTCGAAAATTTTTCTATTTTTTTTATTATCAAGTTAGTTATTCATGAATTTAAAGATAATTAGTCATAGCATTTTTAATTCACCATCAATAATAAAAAAAGTAGTTGGTAAGTAATTATTTTTCATAAAAAAATACAACACATGCTTAAAGAAATTTAACAAACACATAAAACTTATATAATTTCCTTAAAATAAAATATCATTTTAAAAATATTCTATTTTAAAAGTCAGTCAAATGGAATAGAAAAAAAATTCAAGTTGGTTTGTATTTTTAAAAATTCCAATTTGATTCATATATTTATAAAACCTTTCAAATTGATCATTTAACTGAGAAAAACTAACTGTGTTAGTAATAGTGGTAATGAATGCAAAATAAATTAAGTTGGATGAGTTGGATCCCAAAAAAAAAAAATTTAATGGTAATATCCACAAAAGTGCAATAGTTGAATGCTAATTGTTGCATTTTTTCCTTACAATTAACTTGCCTTATGGAGCGGCGTAGTTTATTCGCTCCCCGTCGATGTATATTCATCATCAAAGCCCGCCTCCTCCTCAGAACTACTTCTTTTATCTTGAGTTTTTAGTTCGACTTTTGTCCAATCGTCGAGCACCATTTGATATTCTAAATTATAAGGACTAAACCTTGACCTTCGATCATCTAAGACACCCTCCTTGACTAAATACTTCTTCTACGGCGACGGTTGAGGCGGGAGCGCCTAGGATGTCCTTTGTTATCAACGAACGACAGAATATGATATTTTTTTGCCCTTCGTGCCCACCACTTTACAATATCAAAAGATTCTATAGGCTCAAAAGAAGTGGCTAAATATGATTCAAGTTCAACATAAGTGGAGCCACCTCGTTGATGTTTTTGACTTCTAGAATTTATTAAATTATCTACCCACAAAAATGGATCGGTATTATCATGAGAACTACTACCACCTACATTTTCACTACTAGGATAAACGATATTACCAAAAAGATCATAATATTCTTTATAAAGATCATATAAAGTATTTTTAGTAGCAGTTACAACGTCTTTTGCCTTTGGGATATGTTTATTAAACGGTAAATCAATGTCGGTGGAAAATAAATTGTTATAATAATATGTAAGTATTTGTTCCAAATCATCTTCTCTTATCCTAGGATCTAATAGTTTAGCTAGTAAAAACAATGGTGGAATGTTCAAAAAAATATTTAATCCATTTTATTCTCATCATACCAATACAATCACCTAAAACTGGACAATCTTTAAAATGCATAAATATATAATTAATTTTAGCACAATTTCTAAAACTAATGGTGAAGTGGGATAGTAAGAATCGGATAATTGTTCGGTAGCATCTTTAAAAACTTTCAAATTTTTCTTTAAATTATCACAAACATCCCATTGATGAGGCAATATTGTAGTAGAATACTCTATTTGTTGAAAAAACTGACACAATGGTTCACACAATTCATAAGAGTCGGATAACATTTTATGGGTGGAATTCCATCGGGTTGAAACATCTAGGAAAAATCTTTTAGGTGGGATATTATTTTGTTTACAAAATCTAATCCACATTTTTGTTATAGTGTGATTTCTCATTAGATAATTAGATAAGAAAGAACTTCCTTAATTGGGGTTATATGCTCCTTTAAATTTGCTAAACCATCTTGCAAAAAAAAAAATTAAAATATGACATATGCACCGAACATGAAAAAATTTACCACCAACGGATGGTTGACAAACTTGAATGAGTGATGGTAAACTAACAGTATTATTTGCAGCATTATCAAATCTAATTGAAATTTTTTTGTGAACTAGGCTATATTCTTGTAAAACTATAGCAATTTTGTTTGAAATATTTTTAGCGTTATTAACAGTATCAAAAGCTTTATATCTATATGCAAGTTATCATTTTTGTGGACCGTTGCCGGAAGGAAGGAGGAGCAAGTTGGTGGGGGAGGGAATTCAGCACCGCTCTTGCCCGAGTTTGCTCCTGCTCTTGTTGGAATTTTGGTTTTGGAAAAATAAGGTTTGACCGACTTTTGACCAAGAATTCCATAAGGTTTCATTTTAGGAAAATGAAAATTGATTGCATATTAATAATCTACATTTGGAGTAGATTAATTTGATATATTTATTTTCTCAAAATTAATTTGTGGTGAATGAGAAATTAATGCTCAAAGTATGCAAAATGAAATGGGTAAATGAAGAGTTTATGGGATATGAAAGAGTTATCCCACATTGCTTTAAGATGTAAAGTAATGTTAGTTTATAAGTGGATCCTTCCAAGGAGTTGTCAACAAGTTGATCTCCTTGAGCCAACCTAGTAAGACCATTGGGCCAACCATGCAAGTAGTAGCCCAAATTGTGCTAATTTTGTACTAGCTCAATTTGGACCACTACCGCGAAGCGCGCGAAGCCCGTAATGGGCATTTTAGGGTGCACTTTGCACGTGCGCATCGTCGCTAGGAGCTAAGGAGTCTTAAACTTTTGACAAAAGTTGGCTCGTGCATGGTCCGGTTGGGTGGTGGCTCAGTCCAGGTTCAGTGGGCCTGTGGCGATTGGGTCTCGGCTAGGTTAGATGGGCATTGGCCCATGCGGAATTGGCTTGCCGCGGATCGAATCCAACTCGCCTGGGCGCGGGTCGGTTGGCCTAGGGTCACGTCCGAATGAACCAGGTCAGGTTCGGATGAATCAGAAGGTTCATGGAACCGGTTCGGGTGGGCTGATCAGGTGCATCTCCCATCAGGTACGATCCAACGGTCCAGATTCGCCAGATTCAAAGTTGTGACCTTTGACAGAAAGGTCACCAGAACTCTTCAATATCTATAAAAGGCCCCCCAGGCTGTTAATTCAGATCATTCAATTGATCAAAAGCATTAGATATTCAGTTAAATATCATCTTGTAGCATTCTTCCTCCTTTCAAAGTTCAGAAGTTCTAAACACCAATTAGTTCGCCGAGTCTTTTGATTTGAAGTGCTTCTATCAAAAAGACGATAAGTCGTTTTTCTTACGAGAAGATTGCTAGCAACCGTAAGCACTTGGACGGGGCAATATCTTCTTGCGAAAATTGTGTTCAACACAAGACTCGACTTCCTGTTATTTCAATTTCCGCATTTATTATTAATAGTTATTATTTTGCTATTTTCGAGAAAGCCTTTTTCAAATATTATTTCTAATATTTATACAACAATCGCAAGAAGATATTCTGTTTTCTTGAAAAATGGCAAATGAGAATGAAGTCTCTCAGTCCTCTTGGCCTAATCCCAGTCAGACTCTTGATGCAACAAATCAAAAGGTTGCACCTGTTCCTGCTCCGACTCACCCGGCACATAGTGAGAAACCAGCAAAGTTCACTGGGGTGGATTTCAAGAGGTGGCAGCAAAAGATGCTGTTTTACTTGACCACCCTCAGTCTGTAGAAGTTCTTGAAAGAGGACCCCCCCTGCAATACCAGTTGATGATCCCGACCATCAAAGACGTATCGCTAAGGAGGCATGGGATCATGGTAATTTCTTGTGCAGAAACTATATCATGAATGGGCTAGATGATTCCTTGTACAGTATATACTGCCTCGTGGAAACGGCCAAAGTGTTATGGAACACTTTGGAGCGGAAGTACAAGATCAAGCACTAGCAACAAGCGAAAACGCTCAGCCTCATGAAATGCTAATAATGGACCAACTAAGAAGCAAAAGGATGGTTGCTATAACTGTGGCAAGCCCGGTCACTTAGCAAGAGATTGCCGTCTTCCAAGAAGGGAAAGGGGCAACAGAAATCAAGCCAGTCGTTGATGACATGGAACTTGATCTAGCTGCTATGGTGTTTGAAGCCAACATAGCAAAGATGGATGACAATCCAAGAGAATGGTGGATAGACACAGGAGCTACCCGCCATATATGTTCTGACAAAGAAAGTTTCTCATCCTATACTCCCATCACTGGAAGGAAGTTATACATGGGAAACTCCGCTACTTCCAATGTCGTAGGACTTGGAAAGGTTGTGCTGAAGATGACTTCAGGCAAAGAGCTGACTCTTGTGGATGTGCTGCATGTCCCAGACATTCGCAAAAACCTGGTATCCGGATCACTGCTAAGCAAGGCTGGATTTAGACTAGTGTTTGAGTCAGATTAGTTTGTATTGACCATAAATGGTTTGTTCCTTGGAAAAGGGTACCTTGACAAAGGCCTTTTCAAGATGAATGTAATGAATGTTTACCGCTCGGAGGCGAAGAATAAAGGTGTTTCTTATGTTTACTTGTTGGATAGTCCTAATCTATGGCATGATAGATTAGGTCACATAAATTACAACACAATTAAGAAGATAGTGAGTCAATAATTAATTCCTATGAATAAATTAGACTCGACTGACAAGTGTGAAATTTGCGTTGAAGCAAAAATGAATAAGTCATCATTTCCTTCAGTAATAAGAAACACAACACCTCTTGAATTAGTTCACATAGATATATGTGATCTAAAGTTAGTGCAAACTCGAGGTGGAAAAAAGTATTTCATTACATTTATAGACGATTGCACAAGATATTGCTATGTATATCTATTGAAAAGTAAGGATGAAGCCCTGGGGGCTTTCCAAACTTATAAGAATGAAGTTGAGAATCAACTTAATGTAAAGATTAAGAAGATTAGAAGCGATAGAGGAGGAGAATATGTAGCTCCGTTTGAAAATATATGTTGGGAATCTGGCATTATTCATCAAACGACAACTCCATATACACCTCAGTCTAACGGAGTAGCTGAACGCAAAAATCGTACTCTTAAGGAGATGATGAATGCACTGTTAATCAGTTCAGGCTTACCTGATAACTTGTGGGGGGAAGCCATACTCACATCCAACTATATTCTTAATAAGATACCCAAGAAAGGAATTGATAAAACTCCTTACGAATTATGGAAAAATCGTAAGCCGTCTTATAAATACCTCAAAGTGTGGGGGTGTTTGGCTAAGGTTGCAGTACCTAAGCCAAAACAGGTCAAGATCGGACCTAAAACGATTGACTGCATTTTCAGTGGATATGCAAGTAATAGTAGTGCCTATCGGTTTATAGTGCACAGGTCGGACATTCCTGACATTAATGAAGGAATGCCGATAGAATCAAGGAATACGTCTTTCTTTGAGAATATCTATCCTGCTAAAGAAAGGAAAGATGGAAGTTCTAATAAGAGAACTTATGAAACTACAACTGGTCCATCTCAAGAAGAAGAAGAAGGACCTAGACGTAGTAAAAGGGAAAGAGTGGAAAAGTCTTTTGGTCCTGATTTTCTATCATTTATGTTAGAATCCAACTCGCCTAGGCGCGGGTCGGTTGGCCTAGGGTCACGTCCGAATGAACCAGGTCAGATTCGGATGAATCAGAAGGTTTATGGAACCGGTTCGGGTGGGCTGATCAGGTGCATCTCCCATCAGGTACGATCCAACGATCCAGATTCGCCAGATTCAAAGTTGTGACCTTTGACAGAAAGGTCACCAGAACTCTTCAATATCTATAAAATCCCCCCCAGGCTGTCAATTCAGATCATTCAATTGATCAAAAGCATTAGATATTCAGTTAAATATCATCTTGTAGCATTCTTCCTCCTTTCAAAGTTCAGAAGTTCTAAACACCAATTAATTCGTCGAGTCTTTTGATTTGAAGTGCTTCTATCAAAAAGACGATAAGTCGTTTTATCTTACGAGAAGATTGCTAGCAATCGTAAGCACTTGGACAGGGCAATATCTTCTTGCGGAAATTGTGTTCAACACAAGACTCGACTTTCGGTTATTTCAATTTCCGCATTTATTATTAATAGTTATTATTTTGCTATTTTCGAGAAAGCCTTTTTCAAATATTATTTCTAATATTTATACAACAGCTCCTGCTCCTGCTTGCTGCTAGTGTAATATTTGTTATGTTAAATTCTCAGCAGACTTGTTTTTGAGCCAGGGTCCACTTGCAGTTCAAAAGTAAAAAAAAACATGTATTGGAAAATCCTAAAGTCAGTGTTTAAAAGGGCACATGCTTGTATCTTCATTAAATCTGTTTTTAGGATAATTAAATGAAGACATTTAACAAGAAAATATTGGAGAAATGACAAAAGTAGATAAATCCTCAGGACACCCATAGGCATGTGTAGTTACATCCATTAGATCTTCTCTATATACCGTAGTATTTGAATAAATTATTTGTCATTTCCTACCTCTAATAATATCTTGAAAATCTCTTGTAGAACGTGTTTTACGTTCATTTGAGCGTAGAATGTGTTTTTAAATAGGTGCGGTGGCATTTTTGTAAATAAATAAAACTTTTCAAATTGTACGGTGGCATTTTGTAAATAATTGAAACTTATAAGAGGCAGTTTTCTACACAACAACAGACACATTTAAACACTACAACTTGCATATATTTTTGACACTTTATAAGACAGTTTTCAATACTACAACAGACACATTTTAACATTACAACATGCATGTATTTTCATCTCACCTGACACTTTTGTAATAAATAATCGAAACTCAATTGGCACTTTTTGATACTGCAGAAGGCACTACAAGAGGCATATTTTAACACTACAACAGGCATGTATTTTTTAATTCACTTGACACTTTTCAATATTACAACAGATATTTTTCAATACTACAAGAGGCACTTTTCAATACTACAACAGACACTTTTTAACACTACAACAGACACTATTTTTCAACAATATTACCGCATTATTTAACACTACAACCGATTTAAATGTGTTTATTAGTGTCATAATAGACCAGGCACTTTGTTTATATTGCAACAGACACTTTATTATACTAGAAAAGGCACTTTCGCAAAACAGGTTCTAGGATAGCTTATCCTAGAACTAGTTTCACACAAGAACAACTCAATAATATCACACTCCCTTTATTATTAATATTTAAAAAACTTATAATTAATAAGACTATATCATAATAAGATTATTCAAATATTTAAATTGCTAAATCACTAGCAAATATAATACAGAAGATCTGGACTCAATGAACCGTAACTAGGGATGTTCACGGTTAGAATTGATCCGGATTTTATCAAAATTTCAAAAAATTAGGACTGGACCAATTGTTCGATTCTGCCTAAATTCAGGACCAGGATCAGACCATTACATTACAGGACCGGTCACATTGGTCCGGTTCCAATGGTTCGATCCATGTCCTATTTCATCGGTTCCACAAGTTACGCTACTATATATTTTTTCTAAAGATAAAACATGCAACAACTATTTTTTTCATGAAACCAAAATATAGGACAATTACATAAACAAAGTTCAAATAAAAATATTCAGACATACAACAAATTAACTGAAATAGAGGAACAAAAGAGAAAAACATAAACACGATTCAGACCCTAATAACTAAATTCAGATTCAAAATTGTAAGAAAATTGAAAATACGAGTAGATTGGAGGTAGAGACTGAGAAAATAACATCAAAATCTCATTAAATCATTACCTTTTATTGGAGATTTGAGAGGCAAAATAACAGAGTAATGATGTTCTACAATCTCGCATGAAAAAATAGATCTGCGTCGTATATTAATTACTTCCGTTACAGCTGCGCCGTCGGTAGAGATCGATGGTGGTGCCGTGGTTGGACAGCTGAGTCGAAATCAGGGCGCCGCCATGGAAAATTAATTTGATTTCTAGGGTTGAGAATTGAGATGAGAGAAAGAGAGAGGGGAAAAGCGTAGAGAGAGAGAGAGAGGGATAGAAAACCAAACGACGGAAATGAAAGAGATATGATAGGGTTAGGGTTTTTGTAAACTTGTAATGTCGCTGGATGGATAAGGTCATAGCAAAATTATTTTATTTTGGAAATTAGAAATTTGAAGTTATGAATAAATAAATAAATATATATATATATATATATATATATATATATATATATATATATATATATATATATATATATATATATATATATATATATATATATTATACATAATATATACATAATCGGTTCGGTCCGGGTTCGATCCAGGACCATATATATTTTTTCAAAAATCAGGACCAACCCAAATAATCGATTTCATATAAATTTGGGATCAGAACCAAACCAATTCTATTGGATTGATCTGGTTTTCATTGATCTGGTCCGGTTCTATCGATCAGGTCCAGTCCGTCAATTTTTTTGTTCAGCCCTAATCGTAACGATATTATAACAAATCCAGATTTGATAAAACATGAAGCATGAGAAATTAATCATCGTTTAGTTTGTTTGTTGTTGCAACAGTTTCAAATTAACTCATTCTCAGACTAATAATACCCCATTTGTTCTTAAATGAGTTTTATGTTTTATATGTGAACTAGTAAAAGCCCGTGTCCAAGAATACGTGTTTTTTTTTTTTTTTAATTTAATTTTTTTAAGGGCAAAATGGGAAAGGGACAACTTAGTGAGGGCAAAATGAAAAATTTGGCATATGGTACTGTTCATTGTACTGTTCACGGAGGGGTTGTCATTTATACTATAGATCCTATTGTTGCTTGAAATTACATTTTCTTGTTAGAGTTGCACTACTTTTTGTTATGACAAAGACTTATATGAGAACAAGAATACCCGTCTCATCCATGAGACGGGTCGGATACATGACCCATGACCCGCCCAACAAGACTTATATGAGAACAAGAATACCGGTCTCATCCATGAGACGGGTCGGATCCATGACCCATGACCCGCCCAATTTTTTTTTTTGCTCCAAGACCTATGGGTCCGACCCTGACACGTGGCAGCCTCTCATAGGCCCAAAAAAAAGTTTTTTTTTTAAATTTTGTTTTTTTTTTCGGTTTGTGAAAAGTAATAGTTACTATAACATAATGTAATGATTGTATGTATATAAAGTAATAGTTTGTATACATTAAAGTAATACATATATACAGAAAAGTAATAGTGTTTTTCCCTATGTTTTCTTCGTTTGACAAAAGTAATACTTATTATAACTAAAATGTAACAAACGTGTTATTTATATGTAATAGTATTTGTACATAATTGTAACACATATGTATAGATATCTATATGTTTTCAAACAATAAGTTACAATGAGTTCAAATTTATCATGATACATGTAAAAGTATTACATTATCTATAGAAATATGTTACAATTTCATCTATAAAAGTGTTACATTTACTTGTATAAACTATTACATTCATATACATAAGTTATTACATTTCAAATGTAATACATATAGTTTGTATTATATCTGAAAAAATGGGTAAAAATGAGCTTTTGTTTTTTTAAAACATGTATTACGTTTACTTATGAACAATGTTACTTTATATGTATACAGTCATTACATTAAGAGATGGTAACTATTACTTTTTCTAAACCACTGAAAAGTCGAAAAAATAATATAAAAACTAAAAAAAAAAAAATGGGCCTATGAGAGGCTGCCACGTGTCAGGGTCGGACCCATGGGTCCTGGAGAAAAAAATTTGGCCTATAAAAGGCTGCCGCGTGACGGATCATGCCTCATGGGTCATGGTATTCATCATATGATATGTGATTTATTAATGAGTTTTATGTTAATTTTTCATCCCGTTCAGAGTATTTCGTTTTTTCACCCTGTTGATAGCCCTTTAATTACTCTCCCGGTTGAGAGACATAGTATGTTTAAAATGCTATATTTTGGGATGTCCGATTGGAAGTTACTTTTCTACCCTAATGTCTTGGTCAATAATAATAATGTTTTCAAAGCAAAACATTTTCTTGTATTTGATTTTTTGAATGTCAATCAAGGCAGAGTCCAAGTTATACTTGGAGAAACATTTGTTCATCGTCCCAAAACCTTGTCAAACTAATTGTACAATGAAAGTTTGGAAGCAACGAAAGGTCAAAGGGTTAATGTATGTATTGAACGCTTTGGTCCCTTTTGTATCGTATAAACAATTCTCGAATTCATAACAATCACATTGTACTAATTCTTGAGATATTTTTTATTTGAATTGTATTTTTACATATACATATACAGATGAGCCTTTAACTATTCTTTAACGATTGTGGAGAGCTTCTCATCCCCTCTTATTCATGCGATTAATCATATTATTATTTATTCCCAAAAAAAAAAAAAAAGTAAAGTGCTAATAAAATTTCTCCAGAATAAAGTCATAGTGTTTTTGTCCCACTAGTTGTATACACCCGTGCTTCACGGATACAAATTATTTTGAAAGACTGTTATTTGAGTTGGTCTTATAAAAAACGCGTTTTTTTCTAAGCTTAAGAAAAAAATCATTTTTACATTGGCACTTAATAATACATGCACTGACACTTATTCACACTGACACTTTTTTATACTAACACTGGCACTTTGTTACATATGCACCGCACTTTTTATATTGACACTTAATATACATGCTGACATTCTTCACACTGGCACTCTTTTACACTAACACTGGCATTTTGGTACACATGCACTGACACTTTGTTACACATGCACTGGCACTGAGTTTCTGGATAAAGGGAACAATCGCGCCCATCCTTGGATGCACTGACACTCTTCACACTGGCACTTTGGTATACATGCACTGTCACTTTGTTACACATG
The DNA here is from genome assembly GCA_022495995.1 of Adenophora triphylla var. japonica. Lineage (NCBI taxonomy): Eukaryota > Viridiplantae > Streptophyta > Magnoliopsida > Asterales > Campanulaceae > Adenophora > Adenophora triphylla. Next base: position 462,884 of record JAFEMH010000239.1, on the reverse strand, counting down.
CACTAGCACTGAGTTTCTGGACAAAGGGAGCGATCGCGCCCATCCTTGGGGCGATCGCGCTGTGCCGTTCGATGGAAATGGGGCGATCGCGCCCTAGGAAGGGGCGATCGCAACCCAGGGTGTTTCACTGGCACTTTGTTACACATATACTGGCACTTTTTTACACTAACACTGACACTTTGTTACACATGCACTGGCACACTGGTACCAGCGGAGAAACAAAACACGTTTTTCCTTAGCGTTTTTTGTATAATTTTGGCCTTTTATTTATATTTAATTATTAATATCACTCTTTATTTTAAGTAATAAAAAATGATAAGAATAAAGAGTATTTATATGGCACTCTAAATTTCAAATTCTTCCAAAATTACTCCAAATGGCGTAACCATACATTTCTTTCATTACAATCTTTTTTAGGAAGATTGTTATTGGTACTCATATTTAATTACTAATACAACTTTTAGTGCAAGTAAAAGTAAAAAAATGATAACAATTATGAATATTTTAATTGTTATTGCATTATATATATATATATATACTCCCTCCGTCCCATTACAAATCACAAACTTTCCTTTTTGGTCGTCCCATTACAAACCACAAACTTCCTAAAATGGAAAGGAATCTTTACTATTCCCTCCACTCATTCTCTCTCCTACATTATTTTAATACTCACAACACCATTATAATTCACTATTCCCTCCACTATAATTCACTTTTCCTTAATTCCCGTGTCTACAGTAAATTTCCCATTACTAATGGGACGGAGGGAGTATATATATATATATATATATATTATATATATATATATATATATATATATATATATATATATATATATATATATATATATATATATATATATATATATATATATATATATATATATATATATATCTCCTCCGTCCGCTTACATGGTTCACACTTTGTTTCTTTCCTAAAAAGGAAACCTTAAATCACTATTCTCTCTACTCATTCTCTCTCCTACATTATTTTAATACTCACAACACCATTATAATTTACTATTCCCTCCATTCATTCTCTCTCCTATTTTATTTCACACTCACAACACTTTCAATATAATATTCCCTCCTTAATAACTGTGTAAACAGTAACTGTGAATCTTCTAAGCGGACGGAGGGAGTATATATATATATATATATATATATATATATATATATATATATATATATATATATATATATATATATATATATATATATATATAAGTTCAATTTTTTCAATTGATGTGACGCCATGTGAAACTAAATTTCAATTTTTTCCAAAACACGTCCACGCGTTGAAAAAATAAGTTTCTTTAATTACAATCTACTTTAAAAAGAGATTGTTATTTGTACTAGTATGTAGTTACTAATACCACTAATAGTGCAAGTAGAAGTAAAAGAAAAAATGAATGAAAGAAATATAGAAAGTCTTTTAGTATCCTAATAAATTCTTCTAATAATTATGGATGTTTTAATTATTATAGCATTAAATAGGGGTCGAATAAGTTAACCCCTTTCAACTATACATCAAATCCCACTTTGCATGCTTGCGAGAAATTCATTCCACTCTTATACTCAGTGTTAAAATTATCCCACTTTGCCTATATATTTTAACGAACGTTAGAAATTTAATGAAATTGATCATGTGTATATTACATACGGGGTAATTATGTCCTTTATATTTTTAACTACACTAAGAAAATACTTTTTAAAAAACCACCACTAAGAAAATTAAATAATGTATTTTAAAAATAATAAAAAATTAAAAAGGTAAAAGTGAATGTTAAAAACCACCACCAAGAAAATTAAATAATGTCTTTTAAAAATAATAAAATTTTAATAAGGTAAAAGAGAATGTTATTATTATTAATTTCTTGTACATGCAAGAGTGAGTAATTAAATAGGAAATAATAAAATAATAGATAAAGTAATAATGACATACGTCAAAAGACGTCAAAAGAGTGGTAAAATTGAATTAAAGTGAAAAGTATAAATTAAAATGAGAATGGCCAAAATACCCATCATGTGAACTACACATATATAATTTCGTAAAATTTTAACGTTCGTTAGAATTCAAGAAGCAAAGTGAAATAGTTTTAACATTGGTTATCAAAATGGAACAAATTTCGTGCCGGGGTGCAAATGAGTTTTAGTGTACAGTTGAGGGGACAAAATGTATTTTGCACTTAAATTTATAGTGGGTAATTGTTGTGAGTAGAGACAAGTGGGTCCCATTTTCATTTTGGAACTTTGCAGATTATTGTGAGACGCTCAAAAGGTGTCTTTTTGTATATTATCGTGGGACGGAGGGAGTATGCAAGAACGGAAAAATAAGATTTAGTCTGATACTTATAGTCAGAAAAACAGAGTTACTCTGTTTTATGTTCTGAAAGAAAAACGCGAATTTTCAGCAGCTACACAGAGCCAGATAGTATGTTCAGGATGTCGAAACCTTCTTCTCTATCCAGTTGGAGCAACCTCAGTATGCTGCGCTGTTTGCAACGCAGTCATCGGTGTTCCACCTCCTGGTATGAACCAATCAACCACTATTTAGTCTATTTTTGATATTCCCTCCGTCCCAACACTTTCCGTTTTATCTGTCCCAAAATAGTGTCATAAAGATATAGTTTTAGTGCAAGTTTACCGTGGTACAAGCAACGTACAAACAAGTAAAGCACACTACTCGTGTACAAACAAGAGTTTTTTGTTGCATGGCTTACTTAATGTACTAGTAATTTTCTGTTTCATGTCCTGAAACAGGTACAGAAATGACTCAACTAGTTTGTGGAGGCTGCCACACACTTCTCATGTACATACGCGGGGCAACAAGCGTGCAGTGTTCATGCTGTCACACAATCAATTTAGCCATGGAAGGTACAAATTACTTCTCCAAGTAATCCCCTTTCTATATGACTTGCAAAATGTTCAATGCTCTGTTTGGGACCAGCTTATTTGGAGCTACATATCACAAAAAAAAAAAAAAAAAAAAAAAAAAAAAAAAAACCCTCATTTTTTATGCTTATGTAAATTCAACTTAATATTGTACAGTACAACTTAGAGTAACCATAGTGTATATCCTCAAGTACCAAAGCTGCATTATTGCAGCGAATCAGGTAGCGCATGTCAATTGTGGGAATTGCCGGATGCTGCTGATGTACCAATATGGAGCTCCATTTGTAAAATGTGCAGTTTGCAATTTTGTGACTTCTGTTGGGGTCAGTATAAAGTTCTTCTCTTTGATTGTTAATGCATTAATTTACATCTACGTTATGTTGCATCTTCATTTCTTTAAGCAAGAGTAAGCGTAACAAAAGGCCAATCTGGCGTGTTACAAGAGCTTTCACTATGTGTGGGGTTTAGGGAAGGGCCGAGAACGCATACAATGTTGAGAAAATAAGAGGAACAATCAATTTAGCAGTAAAATTTGGATGAAATTCCTACAGATTTGGACTGATGATTAGAAACATTGTTCTTACAAGTAGATATCCACTAGTTTTGATTTCAAGGCTTAAGTTTTACCAATAAATGTTATTACCTCTGTCTCAAAATGAATAAGCAAAAAATTTTCAAATGATCAAGAGTAAATTTGAAAAAAAAAAATTGGTCATTCATTTGGGGACGGAGGGAGTAGCTATTTCTAATAGAAAATGTCTCTTACTGAATGAAACAGGCTTCAACAGCATTATAGAACAGAAGTTCAACAGCTAAAAGATTTTCAGATAGAAACTACGGTTACTACTAAAATCAATGTTTCGGATTGATTCCAACATAATACGAGAGTAACAGCATATCTCCGTAAGCAGAGATCGTTTCTCCTCCCTACATGTATAGAGTTAATTTTTTTTCTTTTACGAGTTTATAATGGATGTACGAATAAGCAGTTTTGGCAAGTGTTTGAGGATGAATTTCGGCTGACAACTAGAAGACTTCAACTTGCAGTATCAACTTGTATCAGACACTGAGACAATCTGGACTCTAATTTGACTATCTCTTTGCAGGTATATCAACTCCTACTTTTCAGGGATTACGAACGGTGATAAAGATTTTAATATGCATCGTGAAGACTCAGTCAAGAAAGCGTGGGATAATGGGATTGAAGCTCAACAAACCATCCGAAAATGTAGGAGCAACAAAAATTATCTTCTTCAATCACTTTTAGTATAAATAGAGCACACATCATTGTAACGTACACACACGCACAATCTAAGCTACTGAGTTCTTTTCTTTACATTCTCCCTCTCATTGTAACTCCATCATTTCTATAAAATTCCACCTTTGAGGTTTTATGCCGGCGAACAGGTTGTTCAAGGGCTTTCCTCGTTAAATATCTTGTTCATTTAGTTTCGAGTTGATTTGCAATTATATTCCATTTAACCCAATCTTAGTCAGCTTGTCAAGTTCTAAAATTTGACCAAAACAATTTGGCGCCGTCTGTGGGAACTTTGGTCTTTTAATTGCTTTAGGAAACTCGAAAATGTCTACTGGAATGTCTGTGGGTTCGTCTTCCGTTGGCTTGAGATCCACTGTGGAGACCATCCCAATTGTGACAAGTTTGCAAGCATCAACCCAAAGTGTAGGTGGAGTATCACGTCCTATTCAAGGTCAAGACGGGACAACTGCCGTTGCGTCACAGGAAATCCCACTTGATATTGCTTCCAACCTGACCGCTATGTTGCGCGAAGTGAGGAACCAAGTCGCTGCCCAAGATGTTACTTCAACTATGCTGATGAACCAGATTGCTAGGATGCAGCAGGAGATGATCTCTCTACAAAGTGGGGGTTCGAGTGCACTACCAACAAGTATCCCAAGCATTTTTCAATCCGTCGCTCCAAACGGCCCACCAGGTTCATATACCCCTTATCAACCTAGGAGACTCAGCTTTGGGAATGAAGCTGCCGGATCATCTGGATATGGGGGAACTGCTCCGACAACCAACTTGTTTACAGAAAGCACCATTGTCCATCCTGGAACCGTCACTCCAACCACCACGACATTTGCAGTTCCAACTTCGACTACAACAGGGAGTGTTAATCCCCAGTTTGATTTCAATTATAATAATAATTATCAGTTTGCTCCTAACCATGATGCAGGCAGCCTATTGGGCAGGCAGATTCAAGAGCTAAAGGATATGATCATGAGTGTCCCCGGAATGACACTACCTTACAACCAGGCCTCACCAACTTGCTACAATGAGTCTCGCTTCACTCCCTCCATAGCCAATGTGGTCATCCCGAAGAAGTTCAGTCCTCCACACATGAAGCAATATGATGGAACCACTCGATCCAAACAGAGCATGTTGCATTATACCAAGAGAAGATGGATGTTGTCCATATTCCGCCTCAATATAGAGAGGCTTGTTTTTTGCGGGGGTTTCGGATCAACTCTTACGGAGCAGCTTTGAGATGGCCGATCAACCACCGTTGGGTTCTATCGGATCCTATGCACAACTTATTAACTGCTCACTAATCGGTTTTCGTGCGATAGGGTATTTGAAAAGCTAACTAGTGATCTTTACGGGGTGGTCCAAAGAACCCGATGAGCTCTGAAAGATTATCTCAAAGGTTCAATAGAGAAGCGGTGAACATCTCCAACCCGGATACCGTAACAAAGCAATCGAAGCATTCAGGATGGGACTTAAGAAAGACTCTCCATTACTACGACGACTTGGTAATGACGCCTTGCAAAAGGTTGGACGAAATCGGGACTAGAGCATCCAAGTTCATCAGCCGAAGAAGACAAGTTGCTACGGGACAAGAAGAAGACTCGATTATCCCGGGCAAACCCGGACCCCTTTCATTCTGGCGGCAAGATGGAGACATCCCATGCTAGATCCAATAGGGGCAAACCCTACTCTAAACCTGACTCTTCCAAAGTTCTTAGTGTAGAAGATAATGATGAGGATGATGAGTCTTTGTATCCAAGAATTGATGAATATTGTTTTTCGTTGATATTGCAGATCGATTAACGCTATGGACAGCTTGGGTGAAAAGGCAAGGTGGCCCAAAAGGTCCGATAAACCTTCAATCTGGAAAGACAAATCCAAGTGGTGCGCCTATCATGAGGATTTCGGTCACACTACGGAAAACTGTATTGCACTCCGTAAAGAAATCAGTCATTTGTTGTCTAAAGGACTACTCAAAGAATTACTTGGTAGAGGACGTGGATGCACCGACAGTTGTGCCGACAACCAGGAAAAGCAAGTTCGTGCTAGCAACCAGGAGAAGCAACCGAAAGTCCTCCTCAACATCCACCGCCTACCAGAGTGGTCAACATGATCAGCGGCGGTTCGGATATTTGTGGTACAACCTATTCGGCCGCGAAGCGCCATGCTGCAGGCGCTAAGGAGGACAGGTCGTATTTGCCTGCAAGGTCCGTCAACAAAGATAAAGGCCAGGAGATTTCCTTTGATGAAGGTGATAGGGTCAACATCCGTGATCCCCATCATGACGCTTGGTTGTGAGCCTTCGTGTGGCAAACCTGTTTGGTTAGGCGCATCCCGATTGACAATGGTAGCTCTGGCCAATATCGTTACTGCGACGGCTTAAAGGGAATGGGGATTCCACTTGAAAACGTAACTAAAAGTTCTTCTGTCTTAGTTGGGTTCAGCGGAGAGACGAAGCACACCTTTGGGGAGATTACTTTCCCAGTTTATGTTGAAGGGATTAATTCTATGGAGAGGTTCTCGCGTGATTGAATGCCGGTCGTCCCTACAACATCATACCGGGAAGGCCCCGGATTCACAACATTAAGGCCGCCCCATCAACCTACCACCAATGTCTCAAGTTGCCAACACCTTGGGGAGTTGTCAAGGTGTCGTGATCAAAGAATCAGCAAAGGAATGTTACAAGGTGTCCATGAAGGCAGCAAGTTGTCCTAGACAAGCATAGCAATTACAGCGAAAGGCTCGGGATGTTCTTGAAGCTGCAGAGTTAGACGCAGAGAGGTGCAGCTCGATCCCACTAATCCCGATGTCAAAGTCCTAGTTGGTGTAGGAATTCCCCGAAGTTGAGAATGAAATCATAGAGTTTCTCAAGAATAGGACAAGCCGCTTTGCTTGGAAGCATGAGGATATGATCTGGGATAAGTAAAGATGTAATAACCCCTTGAAGTTGAACGTCGACCCCAACGCCAAACTCCGTCCATCGAAACGAAGAAAGTTTGCTCATGAGCGCAACAAGATCATCAAAGAAGAAGTAGAGAGGCTTTTGAAGTCAAAAATGATTAGGGAGGTTGACTACCCTAGGTGGTTAGCCAATGTAGTAGTTGTGGAGAAACGCAATGGCAAGTGGCGAGTCTCGTGTGGATTTTACCGACTTGAACAAAGCCTCGCCCGAAGGACCCATTTCCCTTGCCTCACATTGACTCTTTGGTAGATGCAACGGCGGGGCATGAAATATTGACTTTTATGGACGCTTCATCGGTTTTCAACAAATTCAGATGGAGCCTTCCGATCAAGAAGATACGGCGTTTATTACTCCCGAGGGTATTTATTGCTTCATAGTCATGCCCTTTGGATTAAGGAATGCAGGGCAACCTACCAAAGATTGGTAAATTTGATGTTCAAAGATCACGGAGAAACAATGGAGGTATATATTGATGATATGGTGGTCAAGTCTAAATGCATGGCCGATCATGTTCGTAATCTCAAGGAAGCCTTTGACATCTTGGGAAGCTTTAACATGAAGCTCAACCCATCAAAGTGCAACTTTGGAGTTAGAGCTGGGAAATTCCTTGGTTATATGGTCACAAAGAGAGGTATTGAAGCAAGCCCGAGCGCATCAAGGCCATTATCAACTTGAACTCACCAAAGACTGTTAAAGATGTGCGTAGGCCGATCGGCAAAGTGGCGGCTTTAACAAGATTCATTTCTAAATCATCCGACAGGTGCAAGTTGTTCTACGATGTCCGAAGAAAAACAAGTTGTTCCGGTGGACAGAGGAGCATGAAGCGGCTTTCAACCAGCTTAAGGAATACTTGTCTACACCACCTCTACTTTCCAAACCGTGTCGGGGAAGCGTTGTACTTGTACCTTGCAAGATCAAAAATGCAACAGCACGGTCTTGGTAAGAGAACAAGCCGGTGAGCAACATCCAAAGATACTATGTAAGTAAATCTCTTTTAGATGCGTAAACCAGTTTACTCCCATCTTGAGAAACTTGTCCTTGCTTTAATAATCCGCCTCTATTAAGTTACGTCATTATTTTGAAGTTCATCCTATTATTGTGAAGACTAACTATCCTATCAGAGTGTAATGAGAAAGCCCGAAATGTCGGGAGAATGGCAAAGTGGTCCGTACAACTAAGCACGTACGATATTCGCATGAAGCAAGGATCGCAATCAAGTCGCGGGCTCTAGCAGACTTTGTAGCCGACTTTAGTCCCAAATTCTCTACCGAAGTAGAACTTGAAGTCCAAAGAACTTGAAGAACCCGATCTCACAAGATTCTGGACACTCTACACTGATGGGTCATCAAATTCCAGGGGGACAGGGTTGGGAATAGTTCTAAGGTCCCCTCAAGGTGATCTGATTCCTCAAGCTGTGAACTGTGAATTCAAGGCGACAAACAACGAGGCTGAATATGAGGCCCTCATCTTGGGTTTGACTACTGCTTTAAATTTAAATGTTAAACGTCTCAATGTTTTTAGCGATTCCTTATTATTAGTTAACCATTTTAATGGATCTTATATAGCTAAGCATGACAGGATGACAAAGTATTTGCAGCTTGTTAAATCCTTAGCAAAGACAAATTTGAAGGCTTCACTTTCCAAAGAAATTCCTAGAGAAGACAACGTTGAAGCCGATGCATTAGCCAACCTCGGGATCAAGTTGCAAAAGCATGTTGAATAACGCCATACCCATAACCCATATCTTACATCCAATGATAGATCAACCCGAAGTGTCCCAAGTAGACCAAAGAACAAGATGCAGATCGATTCCATGGACAATATGACATCTTGGACATCACCCATAATGAAATTTCTCATAGGATGGAACGGTGCCTCAAGATGTCAAAAATGAAAAAGCATTCAGGATTAAGGTATCCAGATTTATACTAATTGATAATGTGTTATTTCGTAAGTCTTTTACAGGACTATATATGAGGTGCCTAGAACCCAAAGAAGCCGAACAGTGTTGAAAGAACTACATGATGGTATATGCGGCAATCATTCAGGGGCAAATCACTTTCATCCAAGGCACTCGTGACAGGGTATTATTGGCCAACTATGAGACAAGACGCAGCCTAAATATGTACGTAAATGTGACGCATGCCAAAGACATAGCAACATCCCGCACCAACCCGCGTAACCACTCCATCCCATCTTATCACCTTGGCCCTTCATCCAATGGGGCATGGATATCGTTGGCAAGTTACCCAGAGCTCCAGGGGGTAATGTATTCATGTTGGCCATGACGGACTATTTCTCTAAATGGATTGAAGCCGAGGCATTCGTTCAAGTTAGAGATAAAGAAGTCATTTCTTTCTTGAAGAGGAACATCATCACCAGATTTGGAGTTCCTTCAGCAGATTATTTGCGACAATGGATCTCGGTTCATCGCAGAAAAACATAAGACTTCGTGCAAGATGGGGGATCAAGTTGATTACTTCCACTCCTGTGCATCCTCAAGCTAATGGACAAGCCGAATCCAAAGAACAAGTTGATAATCAACAACTTGAAGAAACGCCTTGACCGAAAGAAAGGACGGTGGGTTGAAGAGCTACCACTTGTGCTATGGGCGATAGAACCACCCCTAAGTCGCCTATGTGTCACACGCCCTTCTCCTTGGTGTTCGGAGCTGAAGCGGTCGTCCCAAAGAGAATTCTCTCGTGCCCACACAGATACGGTTTGATAACGCCCGAAGACAACCAGATTGTACTTGCAGAAGACTTGGATACTATAGATGAACTCAGAGATTTAGCTAAAATCAGAATGGCTGCCTATCAACAAAGAATAGCTAAATCCTACAACAAGAATATTCGTGTAAGAAGATTCCAGGTTGGAGACATGGTGTTGAGGCGAGTCTTTCAGAACACAAAGGAATTAAATGCCGGCAAGTTGGGAGCTAAATGGGAAGGTCCATATTTAATTGATGCGGAAGCTGGAAAGGGAGCATACTGGCTTTCAACCCTGGATGGCAACAGGATACCTAGAAGCTGGAATGCTATCAACTTGAAAGCATATTTCGTGTAAGTTGCAACTCGTTCATTAAAATTCAGACAAACAGGTATGATTTAATTATTGTCATTTCAATTTCTGTTATTTCAATTTGATTATATTTTTGGACACTTACTGACTTAAGCATCGGAGGGGTGTTAGCAAAGCTAACACCCACCCCTAACACGTGTTTGTTTTGCAAGGAATAAAATGAGCTACAGGTTGACAAGATCGACGTAGGCATATGCTTAACTTTCTACAAGTTAGTAGAACTAATGATCGTCAACTTGCGGACACAACGAAAGGACAACTTGATTGAGTTTCAAGTAAGTATTACACAATTAATGTCATACGATATTTACTTATTCCATGGTTAGTAAAGCTTGTCTCCGTAAGGTTTACACCTTCCTAAGGTTTAAAGATTTCACATCTTTCTAAAGTATCAAGGTTCAAACACCTTCGCCCGTGCGCACGTTTTTCACATTTGACCAAGTTGCAGGTTGGCCACTGTACTTTGTACATATTGATTACCTTCCTGTACTTGTCCAAATGATGGACTTTAGTCATTTGCAAATTGGTTGTAACATCTGCATGTTACCTTGAACAAAGTTTAAAAGGCATAGATATCATTGCCTAACTAAACCATAGTTTTTACAACTAAATACCCAAAAAGGATCAACCATTAAATCCCTACCCGAGTTAGGTCATCCAAAGTTCAAACCATGCCAACTATAGGCACGGCAAGAACAACGCGGACACATGTTCTAAAACATCCAACACATATTACATCCTTAAAACAAAAACAAATTGTTTTCATCGCTAACATCCCGCAGATTAAGAAGTACGTTAAAAAGCTTCATTGTTTCCATCCTCTTGGTTATCACCTACCCGCTCAACATTTGTGCCATCTTGAAGCTTAGAATTGACTTCTCCAAACCTCTTCATCTATGATCCCTTTCGGGGGTAGCCTTCTCGTCTTCCAGGTTCCATTCAAGGTGTTTGCCACTCGATACTCCTCAATCATTTGAATCCCGGCCTCAAAAACAACCTTGCCGGCCTCCCTAGTCAAACGTTCCTCCAAGACTTTCATGGCAACCCGATGGGCTTGATTCAAGTCTCAGCCTTCTTCATCCATTCCCTGATTTCCATGTCCTTCTTATCAATCTCAACCCGCATAGAAGAGACCTTGGATTCCATTTCCTCTCGTACAACTTTGACCTTCTTTTCGCCATCAACTTTTGACATCTCAGCCTTTACCCTTCCAGAGCTTCACTTCGCTTGACAACATGCTCACAAAGACCGTAAGCCCGTCAAGTTGAAATTTATCACTATCTACCAGTATATATCAAGAGAAAAGGTACAAAAATAAGAAGATACTCATACCTTTCCGTGCTAAAACCTCCTCAATTGGTTCCCCAAAGATCTACATCAACGATTTCACTTTTCCTCTTCTTAAAAGACACTATGTCACCCAACATCAACTTAGGCTTGGTGCCTTCATCCTTAGGAATATTGGGCTTAGCAACTTCTTTCTTTGGCTTCTTGAAGCGGGCAATCAAACCGCTAACTCCACCCACGCCTGGGTTGAGAAGTTGTGTCTCGCATATTGGGCCTAAGATCGCAAGATATAAAGATAACCCTGGAGCAACAGGTTAGTGTACTTACCACCGACATCACAGCTTGCAATTTGTAAAGCTTTACCGGAACTCTTTTCTTCTTCCTCTACTTCTTCAACCTCTTCCTCACCGCTCGGAGTAGCAGGGCGCAAAAACTTCCGTTTTCTTGGAGACAGGGCGACAACAGAAGCAACCACGCTCAATGTGTCAGCACGCTTAGGAAACAATTCATCCAACTTCAAAGCTGTGGAGATCAAGATGTTAGAATATTTGAAACAACCCGAATTACGTAGAAGTAGAAAAGGAAAATCCTCACCTTCATCCAAATGTAAAGAGTTTATCTTTTCCATATGCTCTAGTGTAGACTTCTTCACATAGAAGAATCTATTCTTCCACTTTCTATCCCTATCGATAGAGTCGGTCACCAAACTGTTTGATCTTGATTTAACCCTAAAACCAAATCTCTTGTTTCCATGAGATCTCAAGTCATAGCAGAAGCCAAGTTCCTCCAAATCAACCCTCATGTTCATCTCAGCGCTCAATCTTCCTAGAGTAACCAAATTCCTCCACCCTACCGGCATCAATTGAGCAAAGGCCAAACCAGTTTTTCCAAAAAATCGCAGTATGAAAGGGGGAAAAGGAAATGTTAGGCCAATCAAAAAAGGGTACTCAAGAAAGCATACCCATTCCTCTGAAGCGCAGTCGGAAGTCATTAAAGCTTTAGGTTCGAGAAATTCAGCAGTTTTTGGGAAGAACTTCTTCAAGTCTTCAACATCGCTGGCGGTGAGTTCACATCTTTCTTCATCGGGATGGTCGATCATGTTTTGGCAAACGAAACCTTGAGGGAATTCATCCATGGTAGCGGCAAGAAGGATTTCTTAAGAGTAAAAAGGGCTCTAAAGCTTGGAAAGGTCTTTAGCTTTGTGGGGTTTAAGAAATCTGAAGAGGCCCTCTTATTTATTATGATGGCGACGGTTGTAGAGTTATAGGGGGTTATAAGTACCTATCCACTAAAAGTAACCGCCACTACCACGTTCCTAATCCTTGGTGGGCACCAAATGTTAATTTTTGACTCAACTACTTTCAAATTCAAAAATTAAGGGGCAATTGTTTGAGGATGAATTTCGGCTGACAACTAGAAGACTTCAACTTGCAGTATCAACTTGTATCAGACACTGAGACAACCTGGACTCTAATTTGACTATCTCTTTGCAGGTATATCAACTCCTACTTTTCAGGGATTACGAACGGTGATAAAGATTTTAATATGCATCGTGAAGACTCAGTCAAGAAAGCGTGGGATAATGGGATTGAAGCTCAACAAACCATCCGAAAATGTAGGAGCAACAAAAATTATCTTCTTCAATCACTTTTAGTATAAATAGAGCACACATCATTGTAACGTACACACACGCACAATCTAAGCTACTGAGTTCTTTTCTTTACATTCTCCTTCTCATTGTAACTCCATCATTTCTATAAAATTCCACCTTTGAGGTTTTATGCCGGCGAACAGGTTGTTCAAGGGCTTTCCTCGTTAAATATCTTGTTCATTTAGTTTCGAGTTGATTTGCAATTATATTCCATTTAACCCAATCTTAGTCAGCTTGTCAAGTTCTAAAATTTGACCAAAACAGCAAGGTTGTTTTGGGTGTAAATATTTATGGTATTCATATGAGAACTTTTAGGTTTTAAGTTGAGCAGAAGCATCGTATTGTATTGGATAAGGAGAACTTCATTTTTCTTTTTTATGTGCCATGAAGCGTACGGCATTAGTTATTTTAACACTTAATCTTTTGAGTTGTCTAATAATAAATGTAATGAACATTATATCCATGTAACTATTTGAAACTAAGAATCTTAAGAAGATGATTTTTTGGGGACCAAAAAGATAAGCAGCGGGAAAATCAAAATAAGGACTTGGAACTGCTGCTACAGACCCTTGCAATTAGGCCACATTTCCTATTTCTGAGATGGATGGCCCACATGAATAGGGCGAGTTGTGGGTCTCACCAAACACTCAATCTTCTCGACCACTCGCAAATTGCAAATCGCAAATCGCAAATCAAGAGATGACTGGAAATCCTCATGAATCCTCATTCAGAGTTAGTGAGCCACCTGAGAAAATGGCTTCTGAACCCCTGAAAACTTACGCATTTACTTGTTTACAATTAGCAAGTCATTCATATTATGGCTTTCGATAATAAGAGTCGATAGGGGTTGAATCAGAAGCTCTCTGTAACGACCCTAACTTTTCATTAATAAACATCATTTTATTCATAAATAAAATTTCCAATCAAAATACTTTAACGGCTAGTGCATCTAACCATAATTAAAATGTGGAAAATAACTGTCTTTAAACCTTAACGGCTAGTCCGTCTAACCATAATTCAAACGAGGAAACTAACTGTTTTTCAACCTTAACGGCTAGTACAACCCACTAGCTCGATAAGTACATAATGATTAATGCCAAACCCTAACCCTGATTCAAGCCGCTATCCCTGCGACCGATCAACTTCTCATACCGCTTACCTGGGAGGAAAAATAAGAAAAAGGGGTGAGCGAACAATGCTCAGCAAGTTCATACGAAATCTCTCCGGGTACTAAGGAAAGATGACCGAAAGAACGAAACCAATCAATTATATTTCAACGAAAGGCTATCAACAATAATCTTAACTGTAAACAATCAAAATACAGTTATCATACTTAAAGGGAACATGGCCCTATCACAAGTTCGTCAATTCCCGAGTTTCAAACACCTTTCAGGGTGTCACACCTTTTCAGGGTATTAAGAGAATAAGAGACCTTCCACCTTTTCAGGGTGCTCCCTTATTATGATATATCATGATATTCAAACTACTTCATCAAGTAGCAATTTAAAAGTCTAAGTTCTTTTCAATCAAACTAGACTATCTTAATTAGTCCTTTTCAATCAGACTAATCAAACTGCACCTGTTTCAATTAGATACAGTTATAGTTCACATAGTATTCCAGGTACAAGAATACATAAGGCAATTTCAATTCACTTGGATACCCATTGAACAACATATATCAAGGGTAAGATAATCAAAAGACGTTATATCAACATCGAAGTTCAAATGCTACCGGCCATTAGTAGCTGCGCTTGAAAGAATTATGAGGAATCCTACATTAAAGGATGAATCTCAAATACTTAAGGAACGTAATCCCTTACCTTGGGTTACTTACGTTTCCTTGCAAATCCTTCTTGCACGAATCTACAATCATGCAAAAACGACATCTCAATTTTAGGTACAATTTACTTCTATCTACTTAGTACCTTTAATCATTTTAATCCACTTGGTTAACCTATGAGTTATTCTACTTAACTCCTTTTATGGTTAACTAATACCCTAACAATGTTACCAAAACATCCCTAGGGTTTCTAGAATCAATTCCCATTCATTACTTCCAATACTACACTTACACACCTTAACACACACACACACGGCATACCACACACTTCACTCTCTGTACACACACGGCACACACTACAGCAGCCCCCTCTCACAGCTGCACATCCCTAACACACGCACATCAGCACACACACACTTATGCTGGCAGCCAACTTCAGCAACCAACACCTAACAACACACACGCATACACCTCAGCAAACAGACATCCCAAATTTGCACACTCACACCTGACTTCACGCCATCACACACACACACATCATTCTCTGAACACCCCCTGCCCACACATGCACACCACTCACACACGACACCCACAGCTGCAGCCACCCTCACACGGCTGCACCCACATACAACACACGCAGAAACACTCGCAGACACCCATACAGACCCCTCTGTCTTCCTCTGTTTCGTTCATGTCTTATCATGCAATATTTGGTTCCCATTGATCACATACTAATCTCCTACCCATAATTCATCCATGGTAGGCTTTTAAACAACCTTCTTCCATGTAATACATTCAGCTAACTTAGTATTGCATATCAATAATCACAAAGCCTGTTTACATAGAATTTAGATTACTTAGCAAAACCACACCCTGTTCCCATAACTTCCTTAGCATGGCACTCAAAATAATATTCAATAATAACAACACCCTACTTCATATACAATTCCCAGCATGCATATCCATATTCAATAAATTTCATGCTTCAATCTTAGTTCCAATTCCACAAATATACTTCATGATTAAATACCAAATCTTGATTTCCCTTTTGAGTGTTCACCTGTTTCTCTATCTTAGAACTCAAAAGAAGAGAATGATTACTTACCTAGGTTGAGCTTGAACACACAACAATGGAGATTTTCTCCTCCTTCTTCTTCTTCTTCCCGCCTCGGTCTCCTTCCCTCTGCGATCTCTCTCTCTGTACGTCCCTCTCTCCTTTGCGGTTTCTCTCTCTCTCTTGGTGTAACCTCTCTCCCAGGCGTGACCCTCTCTTTTTATACCCCATGCGGCTCCTTACCTCTTCCTCTATTGTCGTTGTAAAATATGGAGCGACACCCCATTGGCTTCTATCAGTTACTTCAACCAAAAGGCCTAGGTTTAATTGATGTATTTACTTGGGTTTATAATTTTCTAATCCAATTGTTAAGTAGAGTCCAACCCAAAACAATTAACCTAAGTTGACACAAACAAGCCCATCTAATCCTAGTCCATCTAGGAAAAGGAATAATCCAAATAATTAATTAAAAAAACCAACATAATTAATTAAGGAAAATCATATTTTAAATAAGGACTTTTCTATTGTGTGCCCATGGGCACATGATAAGGATTAAAGATTCCATTGTAATGTGTGTCAAATTAATACTTGACACACATTACAAAAAAATCTTTGAATAAATCTTTTAAAGATTCTCTTGTAATGTGAGTCAAATTAATACTAGACACACATTACAAGAGAATCTTTAAAAGATTCTCTTGTAATGTGCGTCAAGTATTAATTTGACACACATTACAAGAGAATCTTTAATCCTTATCATGTGCCCATGGGCACACAATAGAAAAGTCCTTTAAATAAATAAAGAGTATAAATTTTTAGGGTTGTTACATTCTTACCCCCTTAAAAGGGTTTGGTCCACCAAATCAAACGCACTCATTCCGAAAACAGGGCGGGATACACCTCTCCCATCTCGCTCTCGAGCTCCCACGTCGCTTCTCTTTCTGAGTGGTTGCTCCATTGCACTTTCACATACGGAATTATCCGCCTTCTCAAATTCTGATCTTTCCGATTCACAATTTTCACAGGTTGCTCATCATAATTCAGATCGACACGGAATCTGAGCTGTCTATACTCAATCACATGGCTCGGGTCGGGGATGTACTTCCTCAACATCGAGACATGAAACACATTGTGTACTCCTGCAAGTACAGGGGGTAGGGCCAACTTATAGGCTACCAGCCCAACTCGCTCCAAAATTTCGAATGGTCCCACATACCTCGGGCTTAACTTCCCGCGAATACCAAACCTCATAACCCCTTTAGTCGGTGAAATCTTCAAGAATACGCGATCCCCCAACTGAAATTCCAAATCTCGTCGTCGGCGATCTGCATACGACTTCTGTCGACTCTGTGCGGTTAATAACCATTTTCTGATCTGCTGTACTTTATATGCGGTTACCTGAACAATCTCCGGTCCCGTCAATTTCCTCTCACCCACTTCATCCCAACATGTAGGTGACCTACACTTTCGTCCATACAGTGCTTCGTACGGTGCCATACCGATGCTTGCGTGAAAACTATTGTTGTAGGCGAATTCCACTAACGTCAGGTGTACATCCCAAGTCCCTTGCCAATCCAATGATGTGGCTCTTAGCATATCCTCCAGAGTCTGAATAGTTCTTTTTGACTGCCCATCGGTCTGCGGATGAAATGCTGTACTTATAGTCAGTTCAGTACCTAATGCCTGCTGTAGACTCTTCCAGAACTTTGATGTGAATCTTGCATCTCGGTCGAACACTATCGACACCGGTATCCCATGCAATCTTACAATCTCGTCAACATATAACTTTGCTAACTTCTCCAATGAGTCTGTCACCTTAATTGCCAAAAAGTGAGCCGACTTCGTAAGTCTGTCCACTATAACCCAAATTGCGTTGTGACCCTTCAACGTCCTCGGTAACCCTACTACCAAATCCATAGCTATATTCTCCCATTTCCATTCCGGTATTGGTAACGACTGCAGTAACCCTGCCAGTTTCTGATGTTCACTCTTTACTTGCTGACATACCAAACATCTTGAAACAATTCTGCTACATCTCCCTTCATGTTGTTCCACCAAAATGATCCTTTTAAGTTCCTATACATCTTTGTACTTCTGGGATGTACAGAAAACCTCGAACAATGAGCTTCCTTCAAAATCTCCCTTTTTATATCTTCATTACCTGGCACCCAAATTCTTGATTGGTACCTCAAAATTCCATCATCTCCCAAACGAAAATTTGTTACCTTCCCTTTAGCCATATTTTCACGTATCTTTTCAGCCTCACCATCGGTCCCTTGTGATTCCTTGATTCGGTCCAAAAGTGTCGGCTGAACACTCATCTGAGCCAAGTATCCCCTAACTGTTACCTCCAACCCATAAATTTCAATATTATTCCACGTACTTACCCCCTTAGAAATCAACACCGCTAGTGTTCCACGATTCTTCCTACTCAAAGCATCTGGCACCTTATTGGCCTTTTCGGGGTGATACAAAATCGTACAATCATAATCCTTAAGTAATTCTAGCCATCTCCTTTGCCTCATATTCAATTCTTTCTGAGTGAAGATATACTTAAGACTCTTATGATCCGTATAAATCTGACAACTTACCCCATACAAATAATGTCTCCAAATTTTCAATGCAAAAACTACGGCTGCTAACTCCAAATCATGGGTGGGATAATTCTTCTCATGGTTCTTTAGTTATCTTGATGCATATGCTATAACCTTATCATTTTGCATTAATACACAACCCAATCCTTTCAACGACGCATCACTATAAATCACAAATCCGTCTGATCCTGATGGTACTGTAAGAACTGGTGCGGACACTAAACGCCTCTTCAGCTCTTGAAAATTCTTTTCACATTCTTCCGACCAAACGAACTTCGCTCCCTTCTGCGTTAACTTCGTTAATGGTCCTGATAACTTCGAAAATCCTTTCACAAATCTCCTATAGTATCCTCCCAACCCCAAGAAATTTCTAATTTCGCTGACAGTAGTTGGTCTCTCCCAATTCACTATAGCTTCTATCTTTGCCGGATCTACTGCAATCCCATCCTTAGATACCACATGCCCTAAGAATGCTACTTCCTCCAACCAAAATTCACACTTCTTAAATTTCGCATACAACTTCTGTTCCCTTAAGATTTGCAGTACCAACCTTAAATGCTCTTCATGTTCTTCCTTGGTCTTAGAATAAACCAGAATATCATCTATAAATACAATTACACACTTATCCAAAAATTCATGAAATACCCGGTTCATTAGTTCCATAAATACTGCTGGTGCGTTCGTCAATCCAAACGGCATAACCAAAAACTCATAGTGACCGTACCTTGTCCTAAAGGCCGTCTTCGCAACATCCTCCTTTTTCATTCTCAACTGGTGATATCCCGATCTCAAATCTATCTTTGAGAAATAACACGCTCCCCGAAGTTGGTCAAACAAGTCATCAATCCTCGATAACGGATACTGATTTCTCACCGTCACTTTATTCAGTTCTCGATAGTCGATACACATTCTCATCGATCCATCCTTCTTCTTCACAAATAACACCGACGTACCCCATGGCGAAACACTCGGCCTAATCAGACCTTTATCCAATAATTCCTGCAATTGTTCCTTCAATTCTTTAAGTTCAGCCGGCGCCATTCTGTACGGTGCTTTGGATATCGGTGCGGTTTCTGGTACTAAGTCTATAGAAAATTCCACCTCCCTTTCTGGTGGTATTCCCGGCAAATCTTCTGGAAAAACATCCTTAAAATCTCTGACCACCGAAAGATCTTCTATACTTACTTCTTTCTTGTCCATCTCGCCAATATAGGCCAAAAACCCTTCACATCCCTTTCTTAACATTTTTCGAGCCTTCATTACCGAAATGAGACCCGATCGACTTCTCGGCTTTGATCCTTGGAAGCTAAACTCTTCTCCAGATGGTAACTTGAATTGCACCTCCTTCTTAAAGCAATCTACTTTAGCATGGTAAGCAGCTAACTGTAAGTACGCCAATCCAAATTCGCAATCCCTTTTTAGGTGCATTTTAAATGATAAAATCGCACTAAGGGGCGTTTTGGTAAATTTCCGGTCCGTTCCGAGACTTTCGAAAACATTTTATATGTTTCTCGCGAAGAAAGTGTATTTTAGCATTTTTTTCGGACAAAAGGACCTAAAAGGAATAAACTGCTTTGGGCTTTTAAAGAATTAACCCGGAATGTTTTAGAAGCAGGTTTTGGCGTCAGAATCGGTTATTGGCGTTCCCAGTCGTGCGACAGTTTGAGGCATGGAAATTGAGAGCAGGAGGTCGTGCGACCAATTAATCCCATTCCCAATTTAAATATAAATACCAGTTTGCGTTCATTTCAAAGGAGCTCTCACAATTAACACACACAACACACACACTCAAATATCACCTTCTCTCTCTCTAACCTCTCTCTATACGCAGATCCGACCTCCTCCATTTCCATTGCCGAGCTTCCTCAATCTCCTCCCAAATCCAACCTCTCCCTCCTACCTCGGCCAAGCTCCCTCACCGGCATCCTCCCTCGACCTTAACCCCTTTCTTCTCCGATCTCAAACCAACCGGCAACCCAAGCACCTCATCACCGAGCCCAACACCAATCCTCCTCCTTCTCCGGCCAAATCCAACCTAGCCTCTCCCTCTCTCCTTCTCCACCATCGCCTTCTTCATCCCAACCTCACCGGCGACCTCAACCCAACACCAATCCAAATCACCGATATCAGCCTCCTCCCTAATCGAGCTCCCTCTCTCATCTAAATCAATTCACCGGAAAACCTAACCCAATCCAATTCCCTTGCCGTTACCTGTGCTCTACTCCTAGACCGATTGGAACCTTCTTCCCCTGTTCCGGAGCCATGCCTGTTCAACGCATATCACGTACTGGGAATTGCAAGCTGCTCAACCTGTGAATCCGAATCTGTCCCGAAGCTGAAGCTGATTAGAAGGATTCGATACCTAACTTGGTATCGAATTTGTGGACTACGAGGGTAACGAATTTCTTCCCTCACCTCTATCTCGCATTTTACTATTATTTGTCTCGTTGCAATTTATTCCCCGGACTTGATAATTAGACTCTATCCGTCCCCGAATTATCAAGTCCCAACTGTCGATCTCTCTGTTTAATTAGCTTTGCTTGGTATTTGTTGATATTCATAATGTGATATTGTGGTATTTGTTGTTTATTGGCCAAGGGAGTGTGGATCTCCCTATATCCACGTCCCCTTGGTCAATTCATTGTAAATTCACTATTTCTGAGTTGTTTGTATATTGTGTTGGTATTTGGATTGATTTCTGTTAGATCAGTGCTCACATTGTAAGGTACCTGCAGACGGTCAACTCGTGTCACGCGACACAATTGGACAGTTGGAGTCCTGTGTCACGCGACACAAGTAGCCCTCTACTGAGACCACATTTCAGTTGTAAGTTCTGTAAGTCCTCGATGTAGAGTGGGATGTGGCCTCCCAGAGTCAAAAAGGCTCACAAATTGTAATTCCCCTTTGTTGAGTAATAAAACAAAGCACTATTATGCATTTCATACATATATTGTCATACACACTTCGCACACACATTTGAATGAATGGAATGTTGAACATTGAAAGACTCGTCTACGGACGAGGCGTGTTGGGTGAACTCTCGGTTCTTCCCAACACGTAACTTGACCCCCGAACCCATTTTCTCTAAACAAAAAGGTTTTCAATGTTTCCTCTTAAAACGGCGTGGCGACTCCTTTATTTTTATAAATTTCGGCGAGCGCACATTCAGTGGCGACTCCGCTGGGGACTTGAAACTTGTTTTTCAAAAAGTGGGTCAGACTTTCGTTCTTGTTCAACATTCACTTCATTCACTTGTGTGTGCTTTGTGTGTGACATTATATGTGTTGATTGCATCTTATATGTTTTGTTTTATTCCGTTCCCTTCTTGTATCCCATCTTTGATTGATTGTGTTGCTGTTGCTGGGGCTTGTTGATATTGCTTGCGCTTGGAGGCTGGGGCTGATTTGGTTCTTGTTCAGAATTCTAAAAGGGGATCCTTCTGTCACGCGACAAATCGTACCTTTGATGTCCTGTGTCACGCGACAGAAGGTGGCCACTTTGCAGGGCTTGATTTCTTTGATACAGGTTGTGATTGTGGGGCAGTCCCCCATAATCAAATTGTTTGAACCTTGATTATTGTACTCTGTGGGGCGTGAGTGTGTGTCTTTTTCTTTTATCCCCCCTTTTCAAAAAAAATAATAATAATAAAAAAATAATAAAAAAAAATCATTTTTCAAAATAAAGGAATCTAGCCATCCCGCACACTACATCACGTAGATCTAGAACCCTCGGGTGCGATTGACGGCATCGCGGATGGCCATGAAATTCGCCTACGCTTGAGCGCCTAAAATCAAACCTATCCCCCTAGTGCGTTATAGGTGGCGCCACACTTTTAAACCTCACCCAAAACGGTTGGTTTTTGACACGACATTTTCAAATACATTAAAATGAATTGCTTCAAAATTTTTAAAAGGCTTTCGTACCTCCCCCAAACCCTAGCACGTGTGGGCATGTTGCCATCGCAACATGGTTTCACGAGAGGACATGTCGTTCCCACGGCATGTTCTAACGAGAGATCATGTCGCTTTGTCAACGTGCACCGACGAGAGGTCATGCCGGATTTTTCCTTGAAATTCTTCAGGAATATTCGTTATGCTGCCCAAATTTCTTCAGAAATTGGGGTTGCTCGTCCGTCCCATAAATGCTTCGGTTTTGTTTAGGTACTGTCGCCTATTATTAATTTTGAAACAACGCATTTGGTGTATTTGTGGATGATGTGTCATAGGTTCCCCAGATCTAGATTGCGTGAAATAAAGGATTAGCCTTTCCCAACCGGCTCTAGGACTTAAAAGACACCGATTTCTACTTGAAGATTAATAAAGTGTTGCACGAGTCCGTCTCCTTTCCCGTCCTTCCCTCTCCCGTACCTCCTCAAAGATTCTCTATCCCTCCTCCTTATACACGCTCTCACCTCTTCACCTTTGCAAAGGTTACGGCAAGTTGGGTTTGCGCTCTCATTCCCGGCGCTCAGTAGTCCATATTCCTGAGGCGGAAGCAGTTCAAGTGCCCGAGCAGTCGTTCATATGATGCAGAATCCAAAACGCTCGGTGCAGAGAAGACTATGGCCCACGAATCTAGAAGTGCATATCCCATGGGTCAGCAGCAGAGTGCAAATGGTGCGTCCATCGAAAGCGAGCTACACTTGAAGATATTTTTCCTCGCAAGCGGGAGGCCCGGTTGTTTGCTCAGATTGCTAAAGATAAGGAGGGCGACTTGTGAATGACAAAGAGATCAAAAAGGGTCCTCACCGCACCGATGGCAACAATACTCTTCCTCCCGTCCGAATGTTGATGCAGTCAAACAGTCCTCGTAGGGTCTAGAATGTCCATTGTTGGACATGAGTCTGTCGAGTCCAAGTTGGACCAATTTTGCTTTGCAGTGATAAAATCTTTGTTTCTATTCTTGCTAGACTCGAGACATTACTAGTACACCTACGTTACACTCAATTGAAATGGTCTTATTCCAAATGATCACTTGTGCTGCTCACCGACTAATGCTTTGAAATGGCTAATGTTTAAATTGATCGGAGCGAGAAAATCGACTGATATCCCCATCTTGCGTCCCATATGCTCACACATCTTTCATAATCTCGTTGTTCGATGAATTTGCACGGATCTTCCTCAGAGTAATCTTAAGAGAGCAAATGAAGACTGGATCTCGTTCGGATCATCCGGTAGTAACTGCGGTTGAAACCTTTTACCCTTAGGAAAACCATCACCTCACCCTCACTAAACAATACCCCTTCGGTTCAAGATCGGCACGTTTTGAAACCCGTTTAACCATTTCAAGAAGGAGGGACTATCCTTGAGGCTCCCGTGATGCAAAAGAAGATCGACCGTCTCCAAGCTCAAGAACTGCGGAAGGCAATGATCCATCCTGGGGACTAGCCGAAATCCTCCTCTCAAAAAAAAAAAAAAAATCAAAAAAAAAAAAAAAAAGGCAAAAATACAAAAAATAATAATAATAAATAAATACAAAAAAAAAAAAGACAAGAAAGAGAGCCTAGTCCCTAGCGATTCTCTCAGAAGCGAGGTCAAAAGATTCGGTCGTTACTCAAGAGGAGTCTCAGAGTGAATAAAGAGACAGCACGGATGTCCCTCACCACTACCTCAACCAATTCCGGCCGTCCTCTCGATTTTAGAGGACATTCCCATCCCATTACCCTTACCTTTGCCTTGACCAAAGCCAAGATTGACCTCTCATCCTTAGAGGCGGCAAATGGTAATGCAATCATGGATTCCCTCACCTTAGAAATCCCAAACACCTACCCAAAAGCCAAACCTCTCATCTTTAGAGGTTCAGCCAGCAAAAAGCCTAGCCGACCTCTCATCTTAAGAGGTCATGATATCCCAAATCACCCGAAGACCGATCGAAATCCCGAAACCCAGCCGCAGTTACTACCGGATAGCAGTTTCATTCCAATACCGTCGAGATATAAAACAGATTATTGCTTGAAGCAGAGCCAAGTCCATCCCGGCTCAAAGGACCATAAATTGAAGATTGTGCAAATTTCGTTCGTTCATTTGACGTTGTATGTGAGCATATTTCATTTCTCCTCTGCAAACACCTGCCGTGGACGTCCCATTGGGGCTCACATCTGTGTCTCCCATCGACACTCCAAGAGGACACGTTCTTTCGATTCTCAAAAATTCTCGAAGGTCCTCACATCCCCGAACTTCACCGTTCATTCTTTTCATTCGGGATAAGCCCGAACTACGGCGACCTGAGCTCCTCGTAAGGAGGGGAACGTAGGCAACCTTAATTGGTCCGGTCGAAATCATAAACAAATCTCAGAAAATCTGGTCTCCTCAAGGACCATGCCCATACACCTTCCATCCTTTCGAATTTGATCTCGATATCAGTGGGCTTTCTCCTCAGGATTGATATAAAATATTTGCTCATATCAGCTTTGGCGGTTGACTAACCCGAACATCAATAAAGGGTTTTAAGCAGCTTTGTGATCATCACGAATAAGACAGGTTTTCAAGTGTCTCGAAAAGTCTTCTATTTCTACATCATAGGAAGATAGAGCTAAACACCGTTTCGGTCAGCAGGGGCTTCCATACACTTTCCACACCTTGTGATGCTTATACTCTCTCAAAAGAGTCAAACCCAAAGCGAGAGTGTCATACACGTAACTCGGGATTCATTTCCCACCTCGAAGGATGTGCCTCGCACGTAAACACTTCCGAGTCTTGTCCGGCCCGATTGACTACGATTTGAAATGATGAATTGCCTCTGTGGCCACAAGATGACTCGCACTCGCGATGAAGCTGCATGGAATATCCTCAAGCTGGGGCTTTGGTTAAGGTATCCCTCCGGCTCTCCTTATCGATTCCCTCCAAGGTTGCTTTGCACTGTCAACTGGGCCTTCGCCAAACCAGGATTGCTCTTTGCCCCCCCTCTGCTGATTGCTGTCTCAGATGCGCGATACTCTGTCCTCACTAGCAATGGACCTGCTGCAATCTATACTCTCGGGAGCGTCCCCGACTTGCCTAGCCGCACCATATCATTTTTCCACCTCGCGGGAGAGGGTCCACCTCATTATAAACACCTTTCGTTCCATACACAATCCCTCACAGCATAATGGCTACCTACTTATCTGCTCATTAATCTGTGCCAAAAAACCCTCACTTCCCTATTCTCCCCAGCTGAGATGGACTTGTGCAACCAAAGATTAATAATGCATAAGCAAAAAGTCGAATAAATTGCTAGGTGCCTAGAGTGTTGTGTTTTCCCCCCCGCAGGGTACAATAATCAGGTGATCGTAATGTGATCGTGAGGACTGCCCCTCGAATCACAATCTTGGACAGAGATTCCAAACCCCGCAGGTGGCAGACTCCGCCTCTATTATCTTCATAAGGCCCAGAACTACGACCGGCTTGATTCCCTTTTTTAAGGGATACGTAGGAAACCTTTCTCTAAAGGTCCAGCCATCTGATCTCACCAGCATCATATGAAAGAGCCCTAGCAGCCCTAGTCTTCAAACAATGATTGTCAAGAAAAAGAGCCCCAGTAGCCTCAGCCCCCAAGCAGTGCCTGTCAAAGAAAGAAAAGAAAGAAGAGCCCCAGCTGCCCCAGAATTTAAGCAACAAGGCTCACCAGTCCCGACGACTTCAAAAGCCCATTCTGCATGATAAATCGAGGCAAAGAGTCCGCATCTGTCAATCTCCCCAGCAAGCGTCAACAAGTGGTAGCCTCAACCCCCAAACAAATGCATGTCAAAGAAAAGAGCCCCAGCTGCCCCAGAATCCAAAGAAATAATGATCACCGGTCCCGACGACTTCAAAGCCTGTGTTGCAAAGACCTTCCCGTGAATGGCCACCCAGCGAGCATCGACAAGTGACAGAGGCCACAACCTATACCGCAGCAGAACCAATGGTAGCCTGAGACCTTAGACAGCTACCTACCAACAAGCAGTTACGGCCTAAGACCCTCGCAGGTACAATAATCAATTGAGTCCCGAAGACTGGACCTCAGACCAAACTGGAGAAGAAAGAACAAAGCAAAAAAGGCATGTGTATCCGTGACAGCCCCCAAGAAGAGCTCAACAATACCAGCAGCCCCACAATCTCAAGAAAAGAAGCCAATTCCCCAGAGAGCAGAATCCCCGGCTTGACGAACAAATTTCCAGAGACCAGTAGCCTCGAGGCACAGGAAAGAAGCAGAGTCCCCAGCTTCCCAAGAAAAGCTAAGGACACAAAAGAAAAGCGACAACCAACAAAGACCGTCCGACAGCAAAACCGGTAAAAGGATAACATAGAGCAGGAAAGAAGTGGTATGAGTCCCTTTGGCATCCACAAAGAGCAGCAAAGAGCAGAAAAGAAGTAGCATGAGTCCCCTGGCAGCTACATTTATCAAAAGCAGAACAGAAAGGAGATAGCGTGAGTCCCCTGGCAGCTATACTTATCAGAACAGAACAGAAAGCGGAGATAGCGTGAGTCCCCTGGCAGCTATAATTATCAGCAAAGAACAGAAAGGAGATAGCGTGAGTCCCCTGGCAGCTATACTTAGCAACGACAGAGAACAGAACAGAAGGAGTAGCGTGAGACCCCTGACAGCTACATTTATCCCCAACAGAGCAGAAAAGAGATAGCGTGAGACCCCCGGCAGCTATGCTCATCCCCAGCAAAGAAGAAGAAGAAGTGGTATGAGACCCTCCGGCATCCACGAAGAGAAGCAGCAGTAGTGTGAGACCCTCCGGCAACTACCCTGCAAAAGAGAAGTGGTATGAGTCCCTCCGGCATCCACGAAGAGAAGCAGCAGTAGTGTGAGACCCTCCGGCAACTACCCTGCAAGAAAGAGAAGTGGTATGAGACCCTCCGGCATCTACGAAGAGAAGCAGCAGTAGTGTGAGACCCTCCGGCAACTACCCTGCAAGAAAGAGAAGTGGTATGAGACCCCTGGCATCCACAGAAGACCCGTTGCAGCATGAGACCCTCCGGCAGCTACAACTCGTCAACACAGCGATAGCATGAGACCCTCCGGCAGCTACTCGCAAAAGTACCAGTTGCAGCATGAGACCCTCCGGCAGCTACAACCTGGTGAGAAAGAAAGCAACTACCCGATCCCACAGGAAACAACAGGTAAGCACAGCAAAGGTATGAAGATACGTCTCTACTCCTTTCCTTGCTTATGAATTTAATTTTGGTAATTCCGAACTACGATTTGGCTTGATTCCCTTGTTCAAGGGATACGTAGGAATCCTTTCTCAGAAAGGTCCAGCCATAATTTCCCCCTTCTCACCCTTCTATCCCGTTGCCTTATCCCCGGATGCTCATTGGGATTGGGCCTTATTTTATCGACAACCCCACTTTTTTCCAAAAGTGACGTTGCCGAGGGGCTCTGTAAGTACGCCAATCCAAATTCGCAATCCCTTTTTAGGTGCATTTTAAATGATAAAATCGCACTAAGGGGCGTTTTGGTAAATTCCCGGTCTGTTCCGAGACTTCCGAAAACATTTTATATGTTTCTCGCGAAGAAAGTGTATTTTAGCATTTTTTCCGGACAAAAGGACCTAAAAGGAATAAACTGCTTTGGGCTTTTAAAGAATTAATCCGGAATGTTCTAGAAGCAGGTTTTGGCGTCAGAATCGGTTATTGGCGTTCCCAGTCGTGCGACAGCTTGAGGCATGAAAATTGGGAGCAGGAGGTCGTGCGACCAATTAATCCCATTCCCAATTTAAATATAAATACCAGTTTGCGTTCATTTCAAAGGAGCTCTCACAATTAACACACACAACACACACACAAATCTCACCTTCTCTCTCTCTAACCTCTCTCTATACGCAGATCCGACCTCCTCCATTTCCATTGCCGAGCTTCCTCAATCTCCTCCCAAATCCAACCTCTCCCTCCTACCTCGGCCAAGCTCCCTCACCGGCATCCTCCCTCGACCTTAACCCCTTTCTTCTCCGATCTCAAACCAACCGGCAACCCAAGCACCTCATCACCGAGCCCAACACCAATCCTCCTCCTTCTCCGGCCAAATCCAACCTAGCCTCTCCCTCTCTCCTTCTCCACTGTCGCCTTCTTCATCCCAACCTCACCGGCGACCTCTACCCAACACCAATCCAAATCACCGATATCAGCCTCCTCCCTAATCGAGCTCCCTCTCTCATCTAAATCAATTCACCGGAAAACCTAACCCAATCCAATTCCCTTGCCGTTACCTGTGCTCTACTCCTAGACCGATTGGAACCTTCTTCCCTGTTCCTGAGCCATGCCTCGTTCAACGCATATCACGTACTGGGAATTGCAAGCCGCTCAACCCGTGAATCCGAATCCGTCCCGAAGCCGAAGCCGATTAGAAGGATTCGATACCTAACTTGGTATCGAATTTGTGGACTACGAGGGTAACGAATTTCTTCCCTCACCTCTATCTCGCATTTTACTATTATTTGTCTCGTTGCAATTTATTCCCCGGACTTGATAATTAGACTCTATCCGTCCCCGAATTATCAAGTCCCAACTGTCGATCTCTCTGTTTAATTAGCTTTGCTTGGTATTTGTTGATGTTCATAATGTGATATTGTGGTATTTGTTGTTTATTGGCCAAGGGAGTGTGGATCTCCCTATATCCACGTCCCCTTGGTCAATTCATTGTAAATTCACTATTTCTGAGTTGTTTGTATATTGTGTTGGTATTTGGATTGATTTCTGTTAGATCAGTGCTCACATTGTAAGGTACCTGCAGACGGTCAACTCGTGTCACGCGACACAATTGGACAGTTGGAGTCCTGTGTCACGCGACACAAGTAGCTCCTCTCGCAGACCACATTTCAGTTGTAAGTTCTGTAAGTCCTCGATGTAGAGTGGGATGTGGCCTCCCAGAGTCAAAAGGCTCACAAATTGTAATTCCCCTTTGTTGAGTAATAAAACAAAGCACTATTATGCATTTCATACATATATTGTCATACACACTTCGCACACACATTTGAATGAATGGAATGTTGAACATTGAAAGACTCGTCTACGGACGAGGCGTGTTGGGTGAACTCTCGGTTCTTCCCAACACGTAACTTGATCCCCGAACCCATTTTCTCTAAACAAAAAGGTTTTCAATGTTTCCTCTTAAAACGGCGTGGCGACTCCTTTATTTTTATTTTTTTCGGTGAGCGCACATTCACTAACCAATCCATCCCCAGGATAATGTCAAATTCGTTCATTTCTAACTCAATAAGATCCACCTCAAGTTCTCTATCTCCTATTCCCAGAGGACACATCTTATAACCAGATGAGATAGGGATTGACTCTCTAGTCGGAGTATCTATTACCAAAGGTATTTCTAATGCCTCGGGTTTCAAGTTCAATTTCTTAGCTAGACGAGTGCTAATGACAGAATGTGTAGCACCAGTGTCTATCAACGCATAAACGCTACGAGAATAAATTTGAAGCGTACCTGCCACAAGATCATTGGTGGCCCTCGCATCCCTGGTAGTCATGGTAAACACTCTTCCACGACCTCCTCCATTGTTCTTATCAGTTCCGGTTCCTTGAGCATTTCCAACTTTCTTAGGTTCCGGGCACTTCCATTGCGGATGTCCCATTTTGTCACAATTAAAACATTTCTGTTCCTTATACCGGCATTCCTCGGTCTTGTGCTTACCCTCGCACACTTGGCATTTGTCATCCGTTCATGTTCCTGGAGTAACTCTTCGATCCCCACCTCTTCGGTTATCAAATCCCTTGTTCTGGTACTTGTTACTAGCAATTTCCTTTCCCCAGGCCTCATCCATAGCCTTCCTCTTGTTGTGGTTTCCGTCTCGGTTCCAACTTCCAGTATGTCCCTTGTTTCCACTCGACTCCTTTTCTGCCATCTTCTTTTTCTCATCCCGCCTATTGCGGAAACTGTCTGCCTCTTTTTCAACCACTCTAGCTCTATTCAGTATTTGGCCATAAGTTGACAACTGCAGCGGAGTAATTCTGTACCTGATCCTGTCTCTAAGACCAGCCTCAAATTTTCTTGCCTTCTGCTCTTCATTATCAAAGAACGTCGGGGCAAATTCCATCAACTCGGTGAACTTTGCACTGTATTCATCCACCGTTAAACTTCCTTGAGTTAGCATCATAAACTCTGCCACTTTGGCATTTCGAACGCTCGCCGGATAGTACTTTTCATTGAACACACCTTTGAACATATCCCAAGTAAAGTTACCGTCTCCACGTGCAGTGGCTGCCCTCTTCTCGGCCTCCCACCATTTCAAAGCTTGTCCTTTCAGCATAAAGGTCGCGAACATCACCCTTTGCTCCGGAGTGCAAGTCAAAGTCCCGAATATCTTCTCCATGTCTTTGATCCAGTCTTGCGGCTTCTCCTTTGGAGTGCCTGAAAATGATTCCGGGTTCCTCTTCTGGAACAACTCCAGTGGATCCCTCAATGGTACGACTTGCGGCTGTGGTTGAGCTAAGGTTGCTACTACCTGCCCAATTCCCGCTACCGTCTGATTCAGTGTCTGAAGAAGGGTTGCCATATCATTGTCGGCTTGCTCCTGATTTTGTCCGTTGACATTTACGAAGTTGTTGCTATTGCTCTCCGACATCTGAAACAATATAATGCCCTCATTAGGGTTTCCACTCTAAGCGTTCTCACTCACGCCAAAATATACAATGGTACAATTTGTATACTAATTAAAACAAACAGTCTTATCAGACTAAACATTTAATTCATATGTCCAATCATTAGACCATTGGCCATTTCAACAGACCAACACTACTTTCATAGATCGTTTCAATAGACCCAAAATACAATCAGAGGTCATTTCAATAGACCCGAATTACTTTTCACATTGGTCGTTTCAATAGACCAACTATTAATCACACTTGGCCTTTTCAGTAGGCCGATTTCTGTTCACGTCGGTCATTTCAGTTGACCAACCTTTCTCTATTCTAGTTAACATATAAATTAACACTAAGGAAATAAGTTCAATCGATATGCAATATAACAAAATACCAACCAACCTTAATTCCATAAAACGTAGTTTGAGTCAAGACAAAAAAAACCAAATCCTCCGATACAACTTTCAAACTAGGTATCCTTCATTATTCTAGAAAACAAAATAACTTCCTCAATTTCATTCATGGAGCTACGTTCTTCCTAGGTCTCCCCCTAGGTCTTCCGCTCGAGGTCTTAACCACCTTCTTTGATCCTTTAGGTCTTCCTCGAGACCTACGCACAGGTGCCACTGTCACTGCCTCAACTTCATCGTCCTCGATTACGATCGGATAGGCTTCCGTTCCTTCTAAGTCTCCTACTGGATTCTCGACTGCTACCACCTCACTGGCTTCTTTCAGGTCTTGCAATTCGTAATACCATGCAGAACTCTGCTCCAAAATCTTATCAGCCCATTCTTCCAACATGGTCAATTCCCCTTGTTTTGTCATTAGCTCTAACTTTGCTTCCTCTAACTCCTCATTCATGTTGGCCGCTTCCACTTCGGCCTTGATTCTTAGTTCCCGCTCGTTTCTAGCCACTTCTCTATACTTCTGAATCTTCCACAGGTACCTATTGATCTGTACCAACCTTCCTCTAGCAGGTAGAACCTTGATAAGCTTGCTCCATACTCCATTTGCAGCATCCATTTCCTACAATTAAATGAATCATTCATCAATATTTCTTCAACCTCAAATACTCGAATAATAATCATAAACCAAAATTATATCATTCAAAATAAATACTCTAAATTTCCAAGTAAGTTCATACTCCTGCTCCTAGAGTAATCTTATCCCCGAAACTTTATATAATAAACATCATTTTATTCATAAATAAAATTCCCAATAAAAATACTTTAACGGCTAGTGCATCTAACCATAATTCAAATGCGGAAAATAACTGTCTTTAAACCGTAACGGCTAGTACGTCTAACCATAATTCAAACGAGGAAACTAACTGTTTTTCAACCTTAACGGCTAGTACAACCCACTAGCTCGATAAGTACATAATGATTAATGCCAAACCCTAACCCTGATTCAAGCCGCTATCCCTGCGATCGATCAACTTCTCCTACCGCTTACCTGGGAGGAAAAATAAGAAAAAGGGGTGAGCGAACAATGCTCAGCAAGTTCATACGGAATCTCTCCGGGTACTAAGGAAAAATGACCGAAAGAACGAAACCAATCAATTATATTTCAATGAAAGGCTATCAACAATAATCTTAACTGTAAACAATCAAAATACAGTTATCATACTTAATGGGACATGGCCCTATCACAAGTTCGTCAATTCCCGAGTTTCAAACACCTTTCAGGGTGTCACACCTATTCAGGGTGTTAAGAGAATAAGAGACCTTCCACCTTTTCAGGGTGCTCCCTTATTATGATAAATCATGATATTCAAACTACTTCATCAAGTAGCAATTTAAAAGTCTAAGTTCTTTTCAATCAAACTAGACTATCTTAATTAGTCCTTTTCAATCAGACTAATCTAACTGCACCTGTTTCAATTAGATACAGTTATAGTTCACATAGTATTCCAGGTACAAGAATACATAAGGCAATTTCAATTCACTTGGATACCCATTGAACAACATATATCAAGGGTAAGATAATCAAAAGACGTTATATCAACATCGAAGTTCAAATGCTACCGGCCATTAGTAGCTGCGCTTGAAAGAATTGTGAGGAATCCTACATTAAAGGATGAATCTCAAATACTTAAGGAACGTAATCCCTTACCTTGGGTTACTTGAGTTTCCTTGCAAATCCTTCTTGCACGAATCTACAATCATGCAAAAACGACATCTCAATTTTAGGTACAATTTACTTCTATCTACTTAGTACCTTTAATCATTTTAATCAACTTGGTTAACCTATGAGTTATTCTACTTAACTCCTTTTATGGTTAACTAATACCCTAACAATGTTACCAAAACATCCCTAGGGTTTCTAGGATCAATTCCCATTCATTACTTCCAATACTACACTTACACACCTTAACACACACACGACATACCACACACTTCACTCTCTGTACACACATGGCACACACTACAGCAGCCACCTCTCACAGCTGCAATTCCCTAACACACGCACATCAGCACACACACACACACTTATGCTGACAGCCAACTTCAGCAACCAACACCCAACAACACACACGCATATACCTCAGCAAACAGACATTCCAAATCTGCACACTCACACCTGACTTCATGCCATCACACACACACATCAATCTCTGAACACCCCCTGCCCACACATGCACACCACTCACACACGACACCCACAGCTGCAGCCACCCTCACACGGCTGCACCTACATACAACACACACAGAAACACTCACAGACACCCATACAGACCCCTCAGTCTTCCTCTGTTTCGTTCATGTCTTAGCATGCAATATTTGGTTCCCATTGATCACATACTAATCTCCTACCCATAATTCATCCATGGTAGGCTTTTAAACAACCTTCTTCCATGTAATACATTCAGCTGACTTAGTATTGCATATCAATCATCACAAAGCCTGTTTACATAGAATTTAGATTACTTAGCAAAACCACACCCTGTTCCCATAACTTCCTTAGCATGGCACTCAAAATAATATTCAATAATAACAACACCCTACTTCATATACAATTCCCAACATGCATATCCATATTCAATAAATTTCATGCTTCAATCTTAGTTCCAATTCCACAAATATACTTCATGATTAAATACCAAATCTTGATTTCCCTTTTGAGTGTTCACCTGTTTCTCTATCTTAGAACTCAAAAGAAGAGAATGATTACTTACCTAGGTTGAGCTTGAACACACAACAATGGAGATTTTCTCCTCCTTCTTCTTCTTCCTGCCTCGATCTCCTTCCCTCTGCGATCTCTCTCTCTCTCTGTATGTCCCTCTCTCCTTTGCGGTTTCTCTGTCTCTTGGTGTAACCTCTCTCCCAGGCGTGACCCTCTCTTTTTATACCCCATGCGGCTCCTTACCTCTTCCTCTATTGCTGTTGCAAAATATGGAGCGGCACCCCATTGGCTTCTATCAGTTACTTCAACCAAAAGGCCTAGGTTTAATAGATGTATTTACTTGGGTTTATAATTTTCTAATCCAATTGTTAAGTAGAGTCCAACCCAAAACAATTAACCTAAGTTGACACAAACAAGCCCATCTAATCCTAGTCCATCTAGGAAAAGGAATAATCCAAATAATTAATTTAAAAAACCAACATAATTAATTAAGGGAAATCATATTTTAAATAAATAAAGAGTATAAATTTTTAGGGTTGTTACACTCTCTAAAAGATTACTCCCTCCGTCACAAAAGGATTTCCCAAATATTTGGTTGTTAATGCGAAGGTACTTTGGGCAATAAATTTAAGTTAATTTCATTATAATAATGAAATTTTAAAACTTGTTATTGACACACCATTATGAAAACTATCAATAACCATTTTTTGATGTTCATTACCGTTGGACTCCAAGTCTTTTAGTCCCATAATGATACGTTCAAATATGAGATAAGACTAGTTGTTGAATAAGATGATGAGATACAATTCATATGTGACTGTAACTGTATGCTCTAATCTAACTATATATTTTAGACTTTTGTATACTAAAATATAGACATTAACGTAAAATACAGATCTCAACCAAATTACTATATATAGGCTACCATCGAGAGCCTTGTAAGATGAGAGTGGAGTCATAGCTAGATGCTCGACTTGTGGTATTGGCTCGACGAGAGAAGCGTGGTGATTGGAGGCACGTTCGTGGGTTTGTAACACATGCGAAAGCTTTCCGCAAGCGTAGTTCGGACTAATCCCTAATGAGCTATTTCGATGTACCCACTATTGTTATTAGTCCTTCATTGGTATCAGAGTCAATATGTTAGCGCTCACCATTGAATGAGTTGTATTGCATGATTTTTTTTTGATAGTGTTCAAAAATCGGACCAAGTGGATTTATTATTTGAAGACCAATATTTGATCCGTTTTATACGATTTATAAATGTCTGCGTAGCTATGATATGTAGCACAACATATTCGAAAATCGTTGAATTTGGTTGAGTAGATCTTGAATTATAGCAAATCGAAATTCAAAAATTGTGATTTTTTTCGAAAGTTTGAGGCCGTTTTTGACTGTCATAGAATCAGATTTGATGAAATATGTCAACATAAAATTTGTTTGATTCCGTGAGATCTATCCATAGTCTATTTATTTGCTTGCTTTGGACTCAAAACGAGTGAGATAACGCATGTAAAAGTATAGCTCACAAAACACATTTGCTGGAAATTCAAATTTGATGGGTTTGGTCATTAAGCAGTTTTGACCGATTTGACCAGATCTTGACTGACATTGACTGCCCACCTCCGGCCTTCTTTGGTTGACACCTCCGGCGAGTGAAGCTTGTTTTGACCATTCTGAGTTCAATGGTGGCCTCAGATAAATTTAATTTTGAGCGGAAATATGTTTTTTGCAATTATTTCAATATTTTTTGTGTAATAAATTCATTAAAAATAAAATATAGCAGCAAAATTCTTAATTTTTAAATAAATCTTTTTGAAACAGTTGTAAAGCTATACGAAAAAATTCATGATTTTTTGATGATCAAAAATATATTTTCTTTATTTTTTCAGTGTGTTTTAAAGCGTATTTTATTTTCAAACTGGAAAATATTTATTGGAAAATTACGAAATTTTTTCTGGTGCTCAATTACATGAATTTACACTGATGTGAATATTTTCAAAATTTTTGGAAGTTTGAATATTTATTTGATTTTTTGTAAATCATTTTTTGAGGTGTTCTTTAAAATATTATTTTATATGAAAATAATATCGAGATTACGGGAGACCCAATGATTTTTTTTTTGGACATGTTGGAATTATTTTAATGTTTTTCATGCGCGGGTCGTGATTACGAAACTCGCGAATTTTCCTTCTCGTCATGTTTGAATGAGATTATATTTTTTGGTTGAGTTTTTAGAACAAAAAGTGAATTATTATTTATGCTTAATGTCACCTTATGCGACTTGTAAATAGTGAAACAATACCTATAAATATGAGTAGCTAAGAAATTGTTCTCTTATTATATGAGGTAGAAATAATTTATAATCTGGAAACTATGATGACTTAATTTATAATTGGAAAATAGTACTGTAGCGATGCGTGAATTTTTTCAATACATCTTTTGAGTCGCCACTTATTATTTATTGATGGAAAACAATAAGAAAAACCATTTTGATATTTTAAAGAGATTCAAGGGTTCGGGGGTTAAGTTATGGAATGGGTAGGTCAAGGAGCATCCATTCCACCCAATCCGAAGATTGGTCTTGCTAATTGGGTGTTATTAATCTAATCAATTCAAAGAACAAAAGAATAAATAAATAAACCCTAATTAATTTAATAATTAGGAATGTCGGATTGTATGCTTCGAGATCGCCTTCATGAATTGAAGGGAGTCTAGGCTAATCCTTTTGATGGAATTACAATACTCTAAAATCAATAGAGGGATTAAGAAGAGAAACGAAAGTTTTAGGATGATTACCTTTTTGAGAAGAGATTCGGACAGAGTTTCGACTCAAGTTTAGAGTCAAATCGTGATACGGACAGAGCTTCGCCTCAGTCCTTGATTCGGACTTTGATGCGGACAGAGCTTCGCCTCAGTCCTTGATTCTTTCTTCGATATTTGTTGTTCAACAAGGTTGATAAACAAACTTTAGGTAGGGTGATTTTGTAGGAATCTTTCAGGGAGAGAAACCTACAAAATGTGTGTGTTATGTATTTTTGATCGGGGATCAGGGACCTCCAATCTAGAATTCTGGACCTCTGAAATACTGGAAGTCATCAAGTATTTATAGGGGTTGAAGAGGTGAATGCATGACTTGGTCACCAAGTTTAGGAGACTCAAGTGGATTGGAACTCCTCCCAAGGAAGCTTCTAGAACCCTTTCATGATTGGATACCCGGATTGGATGATATTTATCAAGAAAAGAGTTTGAAACGGAGAAGGAAAGTGATTCAGCATATCCTGCCGAGGGGTTGTCTCGCGCGAGACACGTATGTCTCGTGCGAGACAACTAGTCAAATGACCATTTTGTCCTCTTCAGTTGTATTGTTAGTCAGTTAGGTCCAAAACTAACGAGGTTAGTTAAAAACTTAACGAAACATGACGAAACTGATATGCTTTCATCAAAACACAAAAGAGAGATGAAGAGTAGTGTAATAATGTAATTATGAGTTCAGAATAGGGTGTCTACAGAGCCCCTCGGCGACTGGTCTTATAAAAGAAGTGTCGTCGATAGAAAAGACATCATTCTGAACACTGGGATGGTCGTGCCGTACGGCTGCCTACGTATCTCTATCAGAGAATCAGACCAAAACGTAGTTCGACTCCAAAACACGAAAAGACTGCTTTAAGTATTTTGAAAATCATTTTTTTGAAAATCAAGGAGATTTTATTTTTGAAAAGGCAAATTCATACTGCGGAATCAAATCATGACCCAATTCTGAATATACCTGTCTGTCTGAAGATTCGCCCGTTTGGGCTCCGAACCTGTGGGAAAAGATGTTAGAAAAAAAGGTTTACCTGTTCGGTCCTTTTCATTCGAACGATTTGTCTTGTGAGATTGAAGTGAGGTGACGATCCCGGCGATTCGGGACCGAGCTTTTGTTGAGGTGACGATCCTGGCGATTCAAGACCGAGCTTTTATTCAGGTGAGTATTTGACATACTAACCTTAGATGCTTGACACACCTAATTGGTGATGATCCTGGTGATTCGGGACCGAGCTTTTGTTGAGGTGACGATCATGGCGATTCAAGATCGAACTTTTTTATTTTTTGAGGTAAGTATTTGACATACTAACCCTAGATGCTTGACACACCTAATTGGTGACGATCCTGGCGATTTGGGACCGGGCTTTTGTTGAGATGACGATCCTGGCAATTCAAGACCGAGCTTTTTTTTGTTGGTGAGTACTCGACATACTACTTGTAGATGCTTGACACATCTTAGATGTTTGACACACCTAATTGGTGACGATCCTGGCGATTCAGGACTGAGCTTTTTGTTGAGGTGACGATCCTGGCAATTCGGGACCGAGCTTTTATTGAGGTGACGATCCTGGCAATTCAAGATCGGGCTTTTGTTGAGGTAAGTATTTGACATACTGACCCTAGATGCTTGACACTCCTAATTGGTGACGATCCTGGCGATTCAAGACCAAGCTTTTTTTGTTGGTGAGTACTCGACATACTACCTGTAGATGTTTGACACACCTAATTGGTGACGATCCTGGCGATTCAAGACCGAGCTTTTGTTGAGGTAAGTATTTGACATACTGACCCTAGATGCTTGACACACCTAAATTGGCGACGATCCTGGCGATTCGGGACCGGGCTTTTTTGTTGGAGTATGCTTGACGCATGGCACTTGACGTTATGGATGCTTGACGCGATGGATGCTTGACGCAATGGATGCTTGACGCAATGGTTGCTTGACGCTTTAAGATATGCTCGACGCACTTAATTAGATGCATTGATAGATGGTAAGCGAAATCCAAACACTCAACATGTTTGATCTAATTTTTGAAAGTAGGCACTTGACGTGCTTTACGCACTTTAATTCCTGCAAGAGGGTTAGTGAAAGCATTTGCATAACAACATACATTTACTTAAGCATTTGTTTGTTCAAGACGATCAATGTGCACTCGACTCCAAGAATCAGCGGGGAGAATGAGTTTTATTATGTGAGAATTGAAAATTGTTTGTGTGATTTAGATTTAGAAGACCAACTCGTAAGGTTCATCTAAAGATCGAATGAGACAATCGCCTGATAAGATTCCGTTGAGATAACCCAAGTTCAACACTAAGGTTCAGGATACTTCAAGAATTTTTTCTTTGTCGTAGGACTTTTTCATCGTCAAGCCCCCCAAGTTTCTCATGTGATGATCATTGACTGAACAAGGTCTAAACCACTCCAATGGCTTTTGCTATGTAGAACTTATGCTGCCTAATCCAAAGCGCGTATTTTCTAAGGCTTCTCTTGACACTAAGCCCCAAGACTTCTTGTATGATGTAGATGACTTCGTGAACAGGCTTGTGAGGCTGTGTGAATTGAAGAAGGATCCCCTCATTTTCCCTTTGAATTTTTTTTTTCTTAGTGACGCACCCTGGTTTTTGCCTAGATCGCCCTTTCGGGTTTTCAATCTAGCGGGCATCTTTTTTGCGTCTTTTGTTTTTGTGCTCTAACTTTTGCCTAGGACTCTCTTTACGAGTTTTCAACCTAGCGAGTCATTTTTTTTTGAAAAGTATGTTTACTCGAAGGGGACTCAGTTGGAAGAGTCTCATTAAGAAGAGAGATGAGATCTCAAGTTTAGTTGAGGAGAGGCGGACTCTATTTTTTTTTTGAAGGTGATCCAAGCATTGACTATTTTTGGGGGAGTATATTCTCTGATGATAAGAGTGAGAAGTGAAAAGGAAAGCTCCTAATTGAAATTACCCGGGATCCGGCTCGCGCGCGGAGCCCCGTGCATCTCGCATTTGTCGCTTTCGAAAGTTGCCCGGATCCGAGAGGCAGCGCGTTCGCGCCCCGACATCTGGCTTATTCCGTTTTGCGTGTTGGAGGTGTCTCGCTGTTGTTTTCGCAATTGTAGAGTCGCCTCGCCGTTTTTATTAAGCCCAAAACATTGAAAAAGGGCATTAGTTTAGAAATAAACTGTTTTTGTGTGATGAGATTTTGAGTTCGGAGGTCAGATGACTCCTCGGGTAGAGAATATTAGAATCTTAGAGCTCACCCGAGTCGCCTCGTAAAAACGAGTCTTTCGGATACCCCTAATATTCTTTAACTGTTGTGTGTGTGTGTGTGTGTGCTTTTTTAAAAATGCATGCTGTATCGGATGTCTACATTGTACACTACGTATTGAAATGTATTGAAATAGTAATGGAAGGAAGCCTTACCAATGTTGGTTCGTGTCTGTCTTCCGCTGGGAAATAGTGTTTGAGGATGGAATAGTGTTCCGGCACGGACCAGGATTGCTTCGGAAGGGGCCGGTTGTCTGTGGATAGAGGTTCGGCGTGAGTTGAGATTGTAGGCTGCGTTCGGGCAGAGGTTCGGCGTGCGTTGGGATTGCAGGGATTACTCGGCAGAGTTTCAGCGTGCGTTGGGATGGCAGGACTCACTCGGGCAGAGTTTCGGCGTGCGTTCAAGCTACCGGTTTAACTCGGAAAGAGCCGGGACACCTTGGGAAAGACCAGGCAAGGCCTCGGAGTACCACGAGGGGCCTCAGAGTACCTCGAGAGTGCCTCGGGGCAGCGCGGGAGCGTCGCGGGAGCGCTCGGAGAGGCTTCGGAGCACCTCGAGGGGGCTCGAAAGGCCTCGGAAGGATCCGAAAGGGGCCGGGATTGCCCCGAAGGGTCTTAGAGGGGTGCCTGAAGGCTGGGGGGAGAGGAGAGAAGAGGAAATTGTCTGAAAATGAGGGAGGGGGAGCCCTCTATTTATAGTGCCGAAAAATTGTAAAGAGGTCCGTACGGACCTCCTAGGTTATCAAGAATTTTAGTTTTCCTCGATTTGAGGGAATCTGTAATAATTAAGAATATTCTGGAATGATGGTGTCCCCTTTGCAAAGAGGTCCGTACGGACCATCTCAGCATGCAAAGAGGTCCGTACGGACCAACCATGCAGGGGGGTAATGATTTCTCCGGGATTTGAGGGAATATTGTGGACTTTAAGGGAATTTAGTAATCATTGAAACAAAGAGGTCCGTACGGACCTTAATTGCTTTTCTGATTTCCCGAAATTTCCCAAAAGGTCCTTTTGTCCCTTTTTATCCCAGAAAAGTTCATCCCTTGGTTTGGCTGAGGGTTTTTTTAGGGTTTTGAGTGCCAGAGGTCTTCGAGATTGCATTTGTGAGTCTGCGGTGTTTCCTGTGTGCTCAGAAGAGGGTGATCCAGATTTGGGTACTTACAGAAGCCCCTCGACGACGTCA
Source organism: Adenophora triphylla var. japonica (assembly GCA_022495995.1). Classification (NCBI taxonomy): domain Eukaryota; kingdom Viridiplantae; phylum Streptophyta; class Magnoliopsida; order Asterales; family Campanulaceae; genus Adenophora; species Adenophora triphylla. The sequence goes on along the minus strand of JAFEMH010000239.1, from coordinate 421,396 downwards.
CTTACGGAGGAAGTGGGGTCGTCGATAAGATAAGGGTCCTAATCTGGATCGCGTGCTGGGAGAGGAAGTGACCGTGAAGGTCGGTGTGAGGACGTGGCGGTGTCCTATTGTGTGACCGTTTAGGTTAGTTGGCTGGACCTGTGATAGGATTCCTACGTATCCCTGGCGGGAATCAAGCCTGATTGTAGTTCGTGTGTGGGGTAAGTGTTGTAGTGCACGAGGACGGGAGATGTCCTCGGCGAGACTACATGGGTGGACGTGGTGGTGTCCTGGGTGACCGCATAGGTCGATGGTGAGGACGTGGTGGCATCCTGGGTGATCGTATAGGTCGATGGCTGGACCCTGTGATAGGATTCCTACGTATCCCTGGCGGGAATCAAGCCTGGTCGTAGTTCAGAGGTCGTGAAATTGTGAGTGTATGCGGGCGTGGTAGTGCCGTGAAGTGTCGTGTGACCGCCGAGGTCAGTGGTAAGGACGTGGTGGCGTCCAGGGTGTGCAATCGTACTTAGAAGATGGTTTGTGACCGCCGAGGTCGACTGTGAGGACGTGGTGGCGTCCTGGGGTGGAAATTTTACAATTTTCCGAATCAGGTGGTTTAAGGCCTTCCGGGCCGGAGATAGTGATTTGGGAGGTTTATACGGTCTTCCAGACCGAGTGGTTTAAAGCTTTCCGGGCTGGAGATAGTAATGTGGGAGGTTTATACGGTCTTCCGGACTGAGTGGTTTATAGCCTTTCGGGCTGGAGATAGTGACGTCATGTATGAGGACTTGAGTCGTCTTCTGACTGCGGTTTGCTATGCGTGAGGACTTGAATTGTCTTCTGGTGGCGGTTTGCCATGCGTGAGGACTTGAATCGTCTTCTGGTTGCGGGTGTGCCATGTGTGAGGACTTGAATCATCTTCTGGCTGCGGGTGTGCCATGCGTGAGGACTTGAATCGTCTTCTGGCTGCGGGTGTGCCATGCGTGAGGACTTGAATCGTCTTCTGGCTACGGGTGTGCTATACGTGAGGACTTGAATCATCTTCTGGCTGTGGTTGTGTCATGTATGAGGACTTGAGTCATCTTCTGACTGCGGTTTGCCATGCGTGAGGACTTGAATCGTCTTCTGACTGCGGTTTGCCATGCGTGAGGACTTGAATCGTCTTCTGACTGCGGTTTGCCATGTGTGAGGACTTGAATCGTCTTCTGGCTGTGGTTGTGTCATGTATGAGGACTTGAATCGTCTTCTGACTGCGGTTTGCCATGCGTGAGGACTTGAATCGTCTTCTGACTGCGGTTTGCCATGTGTGAGGACTTGAATCGTCTTCTGGCTGTGGTTGTGTCATGTATGAGGACTTGAATCGTCTTCTGGCTGTGGTTGTGGAGGCATGGCTGCCTTGAGATTTGATTGCGAAAGGTGTAGATGCCTCGTGCTTTATCTGCTGGAGAGAAAGTTGGACTTACGATGGCCGCCGGTGTTCGTCTGTTGGGGATCATCGTGGCCTTGTAGGGGCCTTTTCTGCTGAGAGGGTGACTTCGGGCTTACTTTGATGGCCGGTGTTTGAGTTGCCGTTGAGCAGGCAAGGATGATGGCCGGTGGTTGCTTCACCGTTTGGTGTTTTGGAGGCGTTTCGTGCCTTGGGATTTGTACTTGGAGGTGCTGGCTCCTTTTGCGCTTGTTTTACCGTTTAGTAGGCGAGGTCCGGGCTTACGATGACGGCCGGTGCTGGGGATATGTAGTCTTGTACGACTTCCTTTTGACTTGCTGGGGAAGGAGCTCGGGCTTACTTTGATGGCCGGTGCTTGCGTTGTCGTTGAGCGTTTTGGAGGCGTTTTGTGCCTTGAGATTTGTACTTGGAGGTGTGGGCTCCTTCTTGTGCTTGTTTCACCGTTTAGTGGGAGAGGTCCGGGCTTACACTGACGGCCGGTGGTTGAATTGCCGTTGAGTGGGCGAAGTCCGGGCTTACACTGACGGCCGGTGGTTGAATTGTCGTTGAGTGGGCGAAGTCCGGGCTTATACTGACGACCGGTGTTTGTTTTGTATGGAGAGGAGTATGGGGCCTTCGTTAGGAGGAAGCTGAGGACGCCACAGGTGTTGGTGAAGGAGAGGCAGGATGGCCCGCCGCGTCCCCAAGATGTTCCGGTGCCTGGGCCGGACTTCACATATGTTCGTGGGGATTCGTCGAGGCGGAGGGTGTCGGTACCCATCCCCGAGCAGGCTCCTGCTTCCTATCGGGTTGACCCGGATATGCCGGTGAGTGTGCTTACTCTTTTCCATCTTGGCATCTTTTCTGTATTTTTATCTTTTTGTATGCATGTATCTCTTTAGCTGAGTGTTTCTTTGGCTGTTTGTTTGTGCAGGTCCCGGGGAGAGCCTTTGACATGTTGACCCGCCGTTATGTGGCGATGAGGTCCTTCGCGAAGAAGATGGCGTCGAGGCTGTCTTGCCGGTCTTCGCGACGTGTGCCGGCGTACGAGACGATGCCTTCGAGGCATTCTGTAGATGTTCCTCCACCGAGAGCCGAGCCGGAGCCACAGCAGGAGGGACCTTCGCGGGCGGCATAGCATGGATGCCGGGACGTCCTCGGGAGCTCAGAGACCGCAGACCCTTCATCAGTTCTTTCCTCCGTCGGATGCACAGGGTGAGGGTTCGTCAGGGCATGCCTATTTTGACCCTTTATTCGGCTTCGATCCTTCTGAGTATCTTAAGTACCAGCCTCAGGAGGGGGCTCAGTACTCCGATGATGAGGGTGTGACCGGCGAGTTTACCGGGATGCCCGACTTCTCGCTTGAGGATGTCAGTGATGATGATGCTGAGGAGTCGGATTAGGATTCATTTGCTTTCCCTCTTTCCATATCCCCTTTCCCTTTTTTTTGTTTAGCAACAGACATTTATGGGCACCTGTAATAAAACACTTGCATTTGCATGGCAAAAGTATTTTATTTTAAGATGTAATGTCGTATTTGTGATTCCCGAGAATTGTCCTAGGAATTGTTGCTATTATTTTTTTTTTGTGCATGCCACGTGAGCTGAGAGGGTGTTTGTGGGTAGTGTATGCTTGCCGGAAATGGCTTTGACCAGTGTTTGGACAGTTTGGAGCAAGGTCCTGCTGGGGACAGTGGTTATTGGCCAGTTTGCTATGAAAGTGGGGCCAAGATGCAATAAGGTCCGTACGGACAGACCTTGGTTGCAAAGAGGTCCGTACGGACCAGCCTTGCTTTTGGGAAGGAAATAAATGCTTTCCAGTGTCTGGACTTTCCCCATTCCCCATTTGCAGCCATTTTCGAGCTTTCTTCCCCATTTTATCTAGGAACCTCCATTTTTGCCATGGATTCTTCGTACGTTCCAAGAATTTTGCCAAGGCTTTCGCAGGAGCGGCAAGCACACTTCCTTGAGCAGCTGAAAATGTGGATGCGATGTCGTATGAGGCATCAGAGGCGGGCTTTCGAGGTAAGGTTTCGACTTTGCTCGATTTGGTCTTTTAAGGAGTTGGTTCCTGATTGGGAGTTGTTGCGGGCTGCCGCGAAGTTCTGGGATGTTAGGAGGCATGTGTATTGCTTCTCCTACAATGAAATGGTGCCTACCTTTGAGGATTTTCGGGCTTTGATTGGAGGACCGGAGGTGGAGGCCATCTCGCTTCCTTTGATTGGCGGTGCTGCCGTGAGCGTGAAGCTTGCAGGCTTCCTTCGGACTTCGTTGGAAGAAGTACAGGGCATGATCCTTGATTCGGGTCATATTGACATTTCTGAGCTGCCGGAGCGGTTCATGGTTGATGATGAGAGTGATGTCTCTTGGGATGTATTTGCCTTGTGCGTGATAGCGACGCTTTTCATGGTCAGCTCCCTCGGGGTTTGCGATGGCGCTTTGCTAGATGTGGTTGGGCACTGCAGAGCTGGAGAGGATATTGTCCCGTTGGTGCTGGGGGAGACTCTTCATGGTATTGACCGTCTGGCGACTGGGGATCGGTTCATGAGAGGGGGAAGCCCCGCTTTGCTCACCTTGTGGCTGCGAGAGAGACTTCAGGCCATGCCCGAGGCTCCGACGTCGTTTAGCCCGTGGTCATTTGCTCAGCGACCTCTTGTGTTAGATATGGATCAGTTCGCCTGGGAGAGATGGATGGCATGGCTTGGTACGCATCAGATCCCTTGGAGGGTTCCGCACTGGGGGATTGAGACTAGGAGGGCCTTTCAGGAAGGGTCCTATGTTGTCAGAGTTCCAGGTTTGTCTTGGTCCTCTTTCTATATTCCGTCGCTTGTTTCCCATCAGTTTGGGATGAATCAAGAGCCTTTGTTGGGGCAGGATGACCTTGCTCTTTGCGGAGATAGCTCCTCTTTGTATGGCGGCTCAGGTGCTTTCTTGTATTTTTGAGGGTATGGAAGTATTCCGTTTTCCCTCTGTGGTGCTCCTTAGATGTCGGGAGAGTGTCGTATTGACGACTCGGTACTTGGCACAGTATGAGCAGGCGTGTTGGGCGATCCCAAGCGGCTTTGGGGAGCGGGCGCGGAGCAATGCAGGACACAGGTGCCGTAGTAGCTATTGCCTTAGGAGTGCCGAAGCCTGGTCTGACCCTCAGGATGTGACGAGAGACACTTTGTTTGACTACGAGACTAGAGTTGACCGACTGATGGGGAGAGGTCCTCTTTTGCAGACTCGCAGGGAGGAGATCCGAGCCGAAGCACGGGCGAATGAAGCCACGAGAGCTGCTGGATTGTTTGACTCTACGGGAGGACCCACGATCTCGGGCGAGAGACGGAGTTGGTTCGCGTGGAGCGAAAGAAGACTCGCGGGGACGAGGGAAGAAAGGGAAGAATGGCAAGGGGACAAGCGCAGATGGCGCGGAATGACCTCCTAGGTATCCATTCATTGCATTGCAAACACATTATTTGTTAAATGTATTAAGCTGTCTTTTAGCATGTTGTGAACTTGAGAGTAGACCGTGCTTTAACTCATCAAGAAATGTTGTAACCGTTAGTGATTTGTGATTTACTTTTAAAGCTTTGTCGAGACGCAAGATCTCTTGTTCGCTTTTTGTTTCTTTTGTGAACCTTGGAGGCGTCCAGCTTTGGACCTTTCTGTTGCATTTGCGGACTGAAGCGGCCTGGGCCCCGACGACAATCCCCTTTGCTTAGGCTTTGTGTTTGAGAGGTTGGATGATCCCCTGTCAAGTCGTTTTGACGGCCTTTTCCGTAGCTTCCTTGCCCTTTGTTGGCGTCGGGCTCTTGACCTCTTTTTTGTAGCTTCTGCTAGAGTTTTTTGTTTTTTTGTGAGCCCTTGCTCGAGCTCTCTTTTTTTTTTTTTGAAGCGCGTGAGGGCAAAGACAAGCCCCTGGCTTGGAAGCAGACATGGGTCAGTCGTTTGATGTTGCGGCCTTTGTTTGACTTGGTCAAGGTGATGGTGGGGGCATGCTCCCGAAAAGTGTGTAGCTTGATGGAGGTCTTTGTTGACATTCAAACTTTTGCCTTTTTTGTGTGTTTTTAGACCGTACCAATTAAGGTTGCCTACGTTCCCCCGGACTAGAGGGCTCAGGTCTGCGTAGTTCGACACTACATGGAGTGCCAAGAGATGCACATTTGTTCTTCTTTAGGTGAAGTATCTGCGAAGTTTGCTTCCGTTGACTGGATTCATGAAGGGATTGCCGTCTAGGTCTGTCAGCTTCATGGCACCTCCGGAGAAGATCTTTTGAACCACGAAAGGGCCTATCCATGTTGGTTCCCATTTTCCCAGTGGGTTGGTTCGAGTGGGAGGCTTTTCTTTGAGTACAAGGTCGCCTTCCCTGATGTCTCGGGACTTGACTTTCTTGTCGAAAGCTCTCGCCATCCTGCTTTGGTAGGCTCGGACGTGTTCCATGGCCTTTAGTCGTCGCTCGTCTAGCAGAGCCAATTCGTCATGTCGGCTTCGGAGCCATTCGACTTCGTTGACGTCATTTTTCAGCAGCACTCGGAGTGAGGGAATTTCCAGTTCAATGGGAAGGACTGCTTCCATCCCGTATGTTAGGGCGAATGGGGTTTCTCCCGTGGCTGTTCTGACTGATGTTCGGTAGCCCCAAAGTGCAAGGTGTACATGGGCGACCGCCCAAGAGCACATGGACGACCGCCCAAGCACTGGAAAATTGAAGGTCATGAAGCTGAACACATGGGCGGCCTCTCAGCCCCACATGGGCGACCGCCCAAGCCTAAATTCCTCTAACCATTTCATACCTCTTCCAAACCAATTCCAACACTAACTAGCATCATTTTAGTACTCAAAATCTATGCCAACCATTCCAACCAAATAAGATAAACCTAACCCTTTCACCTACTTAGTTAATTCTCACATTTCACTATCACAATTCATGTCTAACATCCTTACTTCACAATTACCATACTCTTTTACTTTTGATCAACTTCCATGAACCACAACCCTATATTTAAGTCATTAATCAATTTCCAACTCTAAGAAAGTGTTCTAATATACCAAACAATCAATTTAACAAGCAATACCAATCATCAAATATTTCATGAGCAAGTAATTGAAGGAAAGTCATAATACCTCACATCATTAAAAGTATACCAAATCATTTTCTACTCATTTCTACCCAATTGAAACATACTCATAACATTTCCCAAATCAAAGTAAGAATGGACATAACCACATACGATAACTCCATTAAAGTCATTAACATCTTACACTCCTTATACACTCATTCTCTCAACTTAGACCCCCATCTCATAACTAAAATCAATTCAACCTTAATTAACTCATTTTACTCAAATAACCTCACTCAAAAATACCAAAATTCTTTTCTTTCAACAAGATATTCAATAACACATAAAGTGAGCAATTATTAGAAGGAAGTCATAATAACTTACAAAATTGATGTGAACGAAACATTTATCTTCCGGGCTTGATGTGCTCCCCTCGCCGCCACGATCAAGAATATGCAAACGGATTGTAAAATGGAAGGGAGTTGGATTTACTATGATTTTTAGAAGGAAAATGTTGGAGGGAGGTTTTCCATGGAGGAATTGGAAGAGGAAGAAGATGATTGAAGAAAATGGGGAGGTTAAAGGGAAGGAGGTGATGGGAAAAAGTAAGAAGTATGGTCTCCCATGCTTCCCCTTTGACTAAGTAAAGAAATAATTCAACCTTTCCACTTAAGCCCCTCAAAATTCAAGGAATTACATCTTACACTTTAACTTCTATTCTTTACACAAAGACACCTCACCCTCTCATAATATTTTATTTATTTATTTTATTATACTCCACCATACTATCTTATTTTATTTCCAATTAAACCCTAAGCCTTAAAGTTATCTCATAATCATCTTAACTTTTCATGAAAGTCAAAGACATAAAATAAGCACATAAAGCTAACAATTATCATAAAATGCACATAATAGGATGTTAAATTGGTGCCTAGGGTTAGGGTCGTTACATTCACTCCCCCTTAAAGAAAATTTGTCCCGAATTTTAAAAAGACTTACCTTAATGATCAAATAAAGAAGGTTACCTCTCACGTATTTCAAATTACAACTTTCAAATAGTTTCCTCAATGGCATGATTCTTCTATACCATTTCACAACCCGAATACTCTAGGATTTCAATTCCCTGAACTGCAATTCTAATAACTCTCAACGGTTCTCCCGCATAAGTCCAATCCGTCTAATTATCATTAGTGGAAGAACTCCATACAAACGAGGGATCATGCAAATGATTTTTCCATACCAAGCTTCATACATTACCAATTTAATGCTAAACTAAAAACTACTATTATATGTAAACTCGCTAAGGTTAATTAACTTCTCAAGTTGAAAGGAAATCCATCACACAACACACAACCTATTCTTCAAGAATCTGGATAGTCTTCCTCTAAAACTGATCTTCTAATCTCTTCCTTTCGAGTAACTAAATTCTCCTAACTCTTAGGATCGGTAACAAATCCCAAAGGGAGCTTCAAAAGATAAGGTTCCCACTTAAATAACGCAACACAATTACAGCCACTCTCGAGTAGAGAATAAGAAAATTCCGCTTTATCTAAGTTAATTTCCTCGAAACATACGCTATCACTTTCCCATTTTGCATAATATCACAACCTAATCTTCCTTTAATACACACTTAAAATTTCACAAAGTCCTCACATCCACTAGGTATGGTAAGGATCGAATCTATAGTCAATCTATTCTCCATCTCTATCAATATGATTCATCCTTATTACATCCTACACCATTTATATATCCTTTAGAGTTAACTAAATCAACGATTTTACAATTCTCAAGAATTTCCTAAAAATTCCTTCGGTAGCACTTGCCAACCCAAAGATCACGGACTCAATCCTCGTAAGATCCATGGTAACATCCAAGCTTAAGACTATAGAACCCAAAATTTGAAATCTCCTCGAGCCAACTCACACTAGCTAAACTTTGCATACAATGACTTCTCACAAAGGATCATTAACCCAACTCTCAAATGATTTTCATGATCTTCCCGGAACTTTAATTAAACATAGAAGTCATCAATCATAATTGCCATAAAGCCATCAAAATAAGGATTAAAATTCTGCTTATCATACCCAGAACCAACACATGAGATACTCCGATGGAAGCACATTTACCATCTACTCACAACTAGCACATAAAATTTTTGGAAAGACTTCTTATGCAAGTCTAACACATACCAAATACCCTTCACACTTTTAACCAAAAGTTACTGCCTTTAACGCATATATGACAAGAATACCACATAAAGGATTATCTATATCAAATACCAATATAAGCAAATTAGGCATAGAAAAGGAGACTCACTTCTTATGATAGTCTACCAATGCACAACAACTACTTAACCATTCAGGTCAAGTATATCTCATAATCACAAATCGGTAATCATACCAAATCAACTGGCAATACATGCCCAGCTATAACCACACCACCATCGGGGTAAACCAAAGGAGATTCGAGGTACTCTCTCATAAGAGCAGAAACCTCTATCACATAAAACAATCTCAAGTAATGTATGCCACATGGAAGCAAAATACTATGCCAAACATATTGATATGAAACAGGATCTATAAAAATATGACCCCTAACTTCTGAGACAGGTAATATACCTCTAGTGACCTTTGAGGGATCTATCTCTCCTAGACCCGAAACACATACTCGACCTTAGACCTTCACCTTACAACACCATTTTACCCTAGACAACATTGCTATTACTAAGTCTTTCTTCAAATCCTTTCATGATCATTATAACTTAACTAAAATGGATACAGAATTCCCAATACTTTGAATATCAACCTTACCACATTCATTCTTAAATCACTCTTTCCTGTTTATTTCCAAAGCCCTATTAATTGTCTAACCATTACAACTACCATGTATATCACTTAATACATCATATACCATATATAACCACAATTCAACAACAACTATACCACTTAGTCAACTTTAATTATAAAGTTCTCAATGATACCACATATTTCCTCCAAGCCATATAACCCTATTACCCTATCTTTCCACATTAAACCATATCATATGATCACTATTTGTCATATTCATTCACCCACCACCCAAGTTATTTTCATTTTTTTTTACATATTACAAGCCACACAACAATACTCCCTTCACCATATATCAACCTTTATTATATCCTTTCCAATTACCAACCCATATTTTACCAAACCATCACTCTACTCATTTCCAAACCCTTTTTCATTATTTCAAAAGCCAAGCAAATTGTCAAACTTATCTATAATCATTTATACGATAATAATAACATCATATAACATATATAACAACAACTTTACAACTTAGTCAACTTCATTAGAAGGAACCCTAAACAATACCACACATTTAAATCATTTTTTTTCCTTAACATCAATACCATACCAAAACTTCACTATACCACATTCCAACTAATTTAACCATTACAACTCAAGTAAAATGTACCAATCCACCTGCAACATTTCCCATATTCAACCCAAGACCATTTTAATTCATTACTAAAATATCATGACAGTGAGACCACAATTTAAACATTCTTCAGGTTGATTCAGAGCTGATCCCCGAGTTCCTATATTCTGTACAAACATCCTGAATAAATTTATCATCTCTTCATTCTGAATTCTACCTGTCCCCAAATCCTTCATTTTCTAGAACCTTTCGCTGGTCATCATTGCTTCCGGCCTTTAGGTCAAACTCCTGCATTAAGCACTCGACGTCAATTACCACACACTCCCCCTTAGTTTAGACATCTACCCTTGACCTCTAAACTAAGCTCTGATACCAACTGTGAGCACCCCAACCCGGAACCTAACACGTGTCCCGAGCTTGAGAAGCCCAAACTAAGAAAACCCATCTCATAATTTTAAAAACTTTTATTTCACCTTAAAGGAAAACCAATTCTCAAACTGCCAAAATAAAATCAACTAATCATATCTCTACTTGGAGGAATTTCAACAACAACTTCAATAAATAACTTTGTTTTACAAAAGAGTTTTTTATACAACTTTATAAATGAGTAATACTTAATAAAGACTCCAGACAACCTACTCATATACATAACATGACAAGTCCCAAAAGCAAAAGTCCAAACTCTTATTCCCGGCCTCACTGGTTCAGGTCACCTGTCTCAGCACGATCTAAAACAGTAAAGGGGAAGGGGTGAGAATAAATCTCAATAAGCTATTACGAATGCAGCAAGATGCCAAACAAGATGCAACACATAGCATGGTTACACATAACACATTATGAAAGCGGTAAACACATTACATTACCTCATTTTACCTTTTCCGTCTGAACCATAGTCGTACAACAATGGAGATAAAACCCCACTAATCAGTGAACTGCTTGAGCATTATTCACTTCTTATAAGACCCATTTTTCAGGGAACCATATAAGATAGTAGCAACTCTGTAAGGCTTTTGGCTCAATACAGATGCTATAACCCCAATCTGTGGCTACAGAAGGGGACGGTCACAGGTATAACATAATCCGATCACATTAGGTCACACTTTCCATAATTTATCGTATTATGCTATACCCTCAATCATCAGCTGATTAACACAAGTTCAAGCACATAATAGTTACTTGAAATAAAATCCACAAAAGGGATAAAAATATAACCACATGGTAAATTATACTCATGTCCAACCAATATCATAGTGCAACATTTCTTTAATACACTATTGTGAATGTGTGCCCAAATTTTGTTTGGATTCACGCGAGTTTGAAGACATCCGGTTTAATTTGAAAAACGGAGTCGCCACGCCATTTTGATTTCCTCAAAACTTTGAAAAAAAGGATTTATCGGAGGTTAAGTTACCCCTTGGAAAGAACGGATCGTCGTTCACCCAAGGTGCCTTGCCGTAGCAAGTCTCCCTAGATTTCGTTTATCTTGCTTGCTTGCGTGCTTTCTTGTGTGCATGTGTTTGAATAAAAGGGGAGGGAATGTCCCAAGTTGTCTTCCGGACGTACAAACTATTTATTGGTTGTCGCTCGGGATTTCTTGGATTTTATGTATTCGGGATTTTGATCCCGTCCTCACTTTGGACTTGTGATCATCGCATTTTTAACCTCGGGACTTGCGTGATCGAGAGAAGGACTCTCATTTATAGCCCAAAAATGAGGTTCTTTAGGAAGAAATGTCCTTAGCCCATCAATCCTACATCTTAAGACGATCGAGCTTATATGAATGCTTCATGCTCGTCTTAAGTGATAATTGGAGATATAGGGTTCAAGGTTATCCCTTTCTAAAGAGATTATGGCACCTTTAATGGAAGAAACGATGTAAAGATAGGATCTTTACACCGGTCCGTTCCAAGGTTGCTAATGGGGACATGGGGGAATGCATGTAAAAATGACATTTTTAGTGAAAAGATGACATTTTTGGATTGCAAAGGATGCATTTGATTTGCAAAGGATGCATTTTGATGTAAAGAAGTGATCTTTATGCAAATGATGCAGTTTTATGAGGAAATTGATACTTAATATGCAAAGGATGCACTTTTATGAGGAAAATAGTATTTATTATGCAAAGGATGCACAAAGATTTCATTTTTGAAAGCAAAGGATGCTAAGTTCATGAAAAGAGATGATTTTTAATGCAAAGGATGCATGAAAATGGATTTTAGGTGGAAAGGATGCACCTTTATTATAAAGACATGATTTTTATATGCAAAGGATGCATTTTGGATGTAAAGGTTGCATTTTTATGAGCAAAGAATGCATAAAGATGATATTTTTATTATAAAAAGGGGGTTTTAGGTGCAAAGGATGCACCTTTTGATTCAAAGATTACATTTTTAATGGCAAGTGATGCCTATTTCATGCAAAGGGGGAAGGGGGGTATGATAAAGATATGATCTTTAATGATAACTACCAAGTCCCAAGCAAGATAATGATAATATATGAATGCAATGAGCAATATAAAGCAAGTAAAATGCAAGGTTAAGAGAGGGAGAGGTTACTAATGGTGGTGGCCTCTTCTCCTTTGGATCTTGCTTGATGGAAGGACCATCTTTGGAGGCTTCAATGGAGGAGGGAGGTGGCTTCTTGACTCCTTCAGCTTCTTATTTTCGTAGGAATTCTTTGGGTGTTTTTATGCTGGAAAAACTGTGTATGGAAATGGGTAGAGGAGGCCTCTATTTATAGGCAGTCTGGATAAGACTAATGAAGCCGTGCGGCCAGAGGTCCTTGGCTAATGCAACCGTGCGACATTATCCACAATGACTCAGCATGTTTCTAGAATCATGCAAGGTGGCAATTCTAGAAGGTTTTTGTAATTAAGAAAAACGTGTTTCTTAATTACTAAGCCTTCCCTTCAGCCCTTAAATGGTTTGGAACAGTTCTGGAATTGTTCCGGAACTCGAGGAAAGTCCGGGGAATTACCGGGAAATTTACCGGAATTGCCGGGGAAATTAACCGGAAGGCATGAGCCAGATTTGGGTACTTACAGAAGCCCCTCGGCAACGTCACTTGCAGGGCGAGTGGGGTTGTCGATAGAAAAGGATCCGATCTGGCGAATGCCGAGACGGATTGGGTGACCAAGGTGGTCGAGTGGCTGAACCTCTAGAAGGCTACCTACGTATCCCAAGTGGGAATCAAGCCAGACCGTAGTTCTGAAAAGATCCGCTGGAGAATAGAGAAGAGAAAATTGGTCTCTTGATGGGGAAATAGCAGAGAAAATGACCTAGGAGGTCAAGCAATTGATCCTACTGGGGATATGCTAGAAGTGACCAATGTGGTCGGATGTAAAGACCTTCATGAGGGGCTATTTCATCACTGAGGAGTGACGAAGGAATAGGGTGACCAAAGTGGTCAGATGGCTGGACCTTTTATGAAAGGCTACCTACGTATTCCGGAGGAATCAAGCCTTGATCGTAGTTCAAGCATCACTAGATAGTTAGGAACGATGTCTAGGATCCTTAAGTTTTTGACAATTAATGGAGGTTGTCACCTGATTGACAATTAATGGAGGTTGTCACCTGATTGACAATTAATGGAGGTTGTCACCTGAGGAAACTAGAGCTTACGTCACTATCGAGGAGATAGAGGTAGCTAAAGTTTGGAAAACTTGAGCATACTTCACTATCTGGAATAGAGGTAGCTAAAGTTTAGAGAACTTGAGCATACTTCACTATCGGTGATAGAGGTAGCTTAAGTTTGGAAAACTTGAGCATACTTCACTATTCGTGATAGAGGTAGCTAAAGTTTAGAGTTCTGACAATTCGGAGGTTGTCACCTAGCGTTACTCCGTTATAACGGAAGTAACGGAGGCGACTGGGGAAGAAAGCTTATTTGCTTAAGAGATAAGGGATATCTTTTGAAAACGACGTTATCTTAGTTAAAAGATAACGGGAATTACATGCCCAAGTGGAAAGTCCAGGGGTAAAAAGGTAATTTCTATTCAGAGCGAAAGAGGCCGCCCGGCATGAGATGGGGGCAAAAGAAGCCGTACGGCTAGAAGTCTGATTTTTCCAGATTATTTAAAACAGATTTGAAAGGGCATTGGGCATTATTGCCGCCCTTAAACTGCCGAGAAAGAGAGAGAGAAGAGAGGAAGAATTTCCAAAATCCTTCAATCTTTTTGCCTTCATTGATTTAGGATGGATCCGGAGGGGAATCCAATGCCAAGACAAGCTAGAAGGAACATCTCCGCGGCCGCGAGAAGGAGGAGGAAAGAGCTTGTCCGCACGGAGAGGAAGTATGACTTCCTTACGCCTCCATCGGAGCTCTATCCGGATAGAAGGGAGCACAAATCGACAAACCCTCAATCAGTTGGGGTAAGCTTTCTTAGTTTGCTCAATTCCGTCGATTTTGATTGATTTAGGGCTTGACCCAAGCTTTAGGAATTTCCTAAAATTTTTTTTTTGGATGATTTTGAAATCTTGATGATTAACCTATGAGGCTAAAAAGATGAAAGAATATGCATGTTCGATTTATTTGAAAAATAATGAGAATGACCCATCTTTTTTCGAAAATAAAGTAAGAGAAATAATTGTCTAAAATGTGACGGAGTCCTCGCATGTGCTAGAACTAGGTCAATTTTTGATTATGGATGAGAAAACGGGATTTTGGACGATGAAAAGGATTCATGCATGCCATTTTTTGAGAAAAAAATTAATGCTTATGTGCAAATAATTTTAAAAATTGTGATTTTGTGCTTAGGAAAGCAATGTGCTTGACATGATGTGTTTCAAGTGATGAAAGACACGTTTTCGATGCAAAAGATGCTAGAAAATTTTTCATGAATGATTTTCTTTTGAAAGTATGTGCACTTTTGAATATATGCATGCTTTTTTGAAAAAAACTGACACGTTTCTTTTGCTGTTCTTGTCTACAGGAGAACAAGTCTAGAGGGCCTTCTGAGGTTGCAGTAAAGCTGTGGGAGAGGATGCCCGATTTTGAGAAGAATGGGGCGAACCCTAAGCAGCTGGTGAGGGCTACCGGCTTGGATTTATTTATTGAGGCCATCGGCAGAGGTATTCACATTACCTCGAAGAGCAAGGGCTTGGTCCAGGCCCTATCTCGAGTTACGGTGGGACACCACCCACGGCTTTCATCTTAGGCCGGGGAGGCGCGGTGACTTCGGCCGATTTCACTGCTATCACGGGCTTACAGTTCACCGGGAGGCCTGTGACTTGGAGGGACCATATCACTGCTGAGGAGTTTAGAGCTTTGGTTGGGTTTGAGCTTGTTCCTAAGGGGCTAGGAATGGAGACGAGGAACGTCGAGGTGGCAGTCCAGAACTGCATGCGGGACTTTGCTGCTAGTGAGGTGACTGGCCACCAGCTTGCTAGAGCCTTTGTATGGTTGATGCTGTCAGTCACCATCTTTGCAAATTCTGGGACTCTGGCTATGACTTGCCTCCTCGACTCTCTAGAGGATGTGGATGGGATTGGGACGGTCTCGTGGGGCGTGGCCGGATTGGCGGAGCTATACTTCTCCCTGGATCTATACAGCCGGAATAAGGCTGCCTCCATGGATTGTTTCTCCTTTGCTCTCAAGGTAGTCTCGCTTTCTTTTCTCTTTTACTTTCTGTCTTCGTGACTTTTTATGAGAGAAAAATGACCCTTTTGATGTTTTGAACATGCAGGTCTGGTTTTGTGAGGTGATCAGGTTCTTTCCGTGGAACCAGCAGAGCGATGTCACCATCTTTCCTGCTATGATCCACTGGAGGGGAGATGCGAGGGATAAGTTCACCGGGAAGACTCGGATCACCTTTGACTATAAGATGGTGAGGCCAGTCATCAACAGGGATGGGCACGATGGAGTGGACTTCTACCCGTGGGGCAGGTATCCAGAGATTCTGCTAGGAGAGGCCGTGGAGGCGACGAGGCAAAGGAGATGGTTAACTGGGCTGACATGTGATGTCATCTATCTAGGGGACCGATTTTCTAGGCAGCATGACCATGTCCCTCCATTGGACGTCATTACTCCCCAGGATCCTCCAGCACGGATGCTACAGCCCAGGGATTGGTCGGAGGATGACATTGCTAGATATCAGGCAGGCGTGGCCGCCGAGGAGTATTTTGATATGGATACCCCATATGCTGTGTTTGTGGAGCGACGGCGGGACGCCACGTGAAGCTAGTGAAGCTGGCGGTCACTCAGGGTTATGGGGAGGACGAGCCTTCTGATCCGCCGATCCCTCCTGCTCATCTTTCATATGTGGTCCACGGAGTACCCAGGAGGTTGAGGATACCTGTCCCCGACGCTAGGGAGCCCCAGTATACCTTGCCGCTTGAACCGATCTTTGTAAATACACTTTTAGGGTCTTTTCCCTCTTTCGCATTTCTTTGCTTTTTGAAATTACGAGATTTTACGAGATTTTCTTCTCCTTTTTCTCGGAGTTCCGGCTCGCACTTACGACAGGCTGGTCAGGCAGAATAGGGGCTGGAAGGACATGTGTCGGTCCCTTCTGAGGAAGCTGGCCTGCACTTCAAAGGCGGCAGCGGACGTGCAGGAGCCCGGGCGCAAGAGAAGGCATGTCGGGGGCACATCATCCACCTCTTCAGCCTCGGAGTACTCTTCCAGTGCCATGCCTCGGGGATGGGGACCCAATGCTGACATCTTGGAGCAGCTGGCTGAGTACGAGCACGATAATGTCCACCTTTCAGATGTGAGTGACACGGAAGACTTGATGAGGGAGGCTAGCGTCTATGAGCTGAGTAGCGATGAAGAGGAAGGATCGAAGGCCTAGGAGGTCTCTAGAATTGACTTAGGAAGAAAAACAAACAATGAACAAGTTTTATGCACACTTTGTTTATTTTTTGCTTTATTTGGGCGCCGATGGGGCGAAAACAATGTAATACTGTTTTATTTGCTTTTCCTATTTATGCTTTTATGAATCTGCATATTACTTGAGCTTCGGGGCGGTTTTTTTGCTTGGAATCGGGGCTGAAACTGGGCCAAAATGATATATAATGATGTATAAATGCTTGGATGGTATTTGAACATGTTTTTGTACAGGTTTTGGTTGGAAAAGTGGGGTGAAAACTCCTTTGGGCAGCAACTTGGTTCTTTGCAGATTTGCCAGCTTACATCAGTAAATGAAGCCAGGTGCGGCATGGTCTGGAGCAAATGAGGCCGTGCGGCTCACGGTTCTATGCAGATTTGGTTATTTTCGAGAATAAAACCAAGGCTTGGCCATTTCATTTCATTTTCAACTTAGACTTGTCCCAACTGTTCCCAGAGCACATATTGGACCTAAAGACACCACCTTTGATCATTTTGCGATGGAGAAGCCCGTTAGATTGCAAAGGGGGGAAAAGAGACCGCTTTCTGTCCGATCTTCAGTCTTGGGTGAGATATAACTTCCAATCTCACAAGGGGTTGCTTGATTCTTCCTTCAAGATCAAGTCTTTATGGTATTTGAGGGACCTCCCGCCCGATTGGGACCTTTTGAGAGCAGCAGCAAAGTTTTGGGACGTCCGGAGACATGTTTACTGCTTTTCTTACAATGAGATTGTCCTAACGCATGAAGACTTCCGAGCCTTGATTGGGGGTCCAGAAATTGAGGCTATATCGATTTCGCTGATCGGAGACGTGCCGGTGGCGGCAAAGCTTGCATTTTTACGCGATTTCTGCAGGAGAGGTGAGGAGATGATGATAGCCCCGGATAGGATTGACCTTTCTGATATCTCGGGCAGGTTTGGGTCTCCGGCTATGGCTGTGACCACGGTGGCTATGGATGCCTTTATCCTCTGCATATTTTCTTCTCTGTTCACCGTTGAGTCCGTGGGGATCTGTCATGGTGGCCTCTTAGACATGATCAGAGATTGCAGGGCTGGGAAGGACATTGTCCCACTGGTTTTGGGGGAGACTTTGCATGGCATTGATAGGATGGCTAGGGGAGACCATTTCATGAGGTCAGAGAGTCTGGCTGTACTGACTTTGTGGCTGTAGGAGAGGCTTGGGGCTTTGCCAGGGGCTTTTCCGACTCAGTGCCCTTGGGTGATTTCTCGGAGAGGTGCACCTCGACGAGCGAGGACCGGGGTAGGCTGGGAGGCGATGATGGCTAGGTTATCCACTTCGGACATCCGGCGGTGGGTACCTCGCTGCGGAGGTTGCGGACCCGGGGAGGATATTTCGGGAGTCCTATATAGTAAGGGTTCCGGGATTACTGCTGGTCATCCTTCTACATACCTGCTTGGTATCCGGGCGGTTCGGGGCCTTACGGGAGCCATTGGGCGGTGGGAGGACATCCGTACAATGGAGGTGGTGCCATTTGATATGAGAGATCCGGCCGACTTTTCATTCTTCTTGAGGGCTTGGACTTACGGTTGCTTTTCCACCCGGGGCTATCTTCGGGAGCGGGAAGAGTACCATCTTGACCACTATATCTACTTGGATTGGTACGAGAGGGAGATGGGAGCGACTCGGGTCATATTGGGGGAGAGACGTCGGGCTTTATTGGGAGGCGGCTGCGACTCGAGTAGGACTCGAGGGGAGGCGAGGCTAAGGCGAGTCGCCATAACCAGTCGGGTGACCTGATCAGAGATATGGAGGCTCGATACAAGAGATTGCCCGAGGTCGCTCCTTTGACTGAGGCTCAGAGGGAGGAAGTGCGGACTCGTGCTCGGGTAGAGAAGGCACTTATTGACACGGGTTTGATAGAGGCTCCAGTGAGGATACCTGAGATCGGAATGAGGGAGACCGACATTATAGAGAAGAAGAGAAAGAACACTCGACGGGGTCGAGGTAAAGGGAAGAAGACCAAAGAAGACTCAGCGAATGACGACTGACAGATCTTTTCTTAGGATTTTCTTATTGCCATTTTGCAAACACATTAGTTTTATTAGGCACTTTATTGTATTTTAGATCTTTGTAGCAGGTTAACAAAGTCAAGAGTAGACCGTGCTTGAACTCATCAAGAAGTTTTTAATTTGTAATGAACAAGAAATATTATCTTAGAAATTAATCAAGACACATTTTATGAAAACTCAAATGTCTTATTGATTAGGACCCGTTTTATGGAAACTGGAATATCCTTTATTATTGTTTAGGACGCATTTCATGGAAACTTAATCACCCTTTTTATTATTTAGACCGAATCATATATGGCTGCCTACGATCCCCTTTTACAAGAAAGACTAAGGGGCTCAGGTCTTCGTAGTTCATTCTGGTGAACTCTTTTTTCTATTTTTTATGTGCGGCCATTGTTTTTGCCTAGACCAGCCCTTTTTGGGTTTTTCAGCCTATCTGGGCATTACTCTTTTTGCACTAAGATTTTTTTTTTTTTATGTGCAACCCTGTTTTTTGCCTAGACCGCCCTCTTTGGGTTTTCAGCCTAGCTGGGTAGTACTCTTTTTGCACTAATATTTTTTCTTTTTTCTCTTTTTTTTTTTTATTTCTTAGACATAGTACCTTCGGAGCTTATCACCGTTGACTGAGTGGACAAAGGGATTGCCGTCCAGGTCTGCAAGTTTCATGGCTCCTCCCGATAGTATCTTCTGCACCACATACGGGCCGATCCAAACGGGTTCCCATTTTCCCAAGGGGTTGTCTACGGTAGGGGCTTTACTTTCAGCACTAAGTCACCCTCTTTAATGTCTCGGGCCTTGACCTTTTTGTCAAATGCTCTGGCCATTCGCCTCTGATAGGCTCGGGTATGCTCCATGGCTTTAAGCCTTCTTTCGTCGAGCAGGGCCAACTCATCATGTCGGCTACGCAACCATTCTACTTCGTTGATACTGTTTTCTAGGAGGACCCTTAATGACGGGATTTCCAACTCCCTTTGCAGTAACACTTTGCTTCCATCCCAGTAAGTTAGGGCAAAAGGGTTTCTCTGTGGTACATTCGACGGACGTTTTGTAGCCCCGAGTGCTAGGTGCGGCTTTTCGGGCCAATCACGACCACGGGTGGCCATTTTCCGGATGATCCGTTCGAGCGTCTTATTAGCGGCTTCTACGGCTCCATTAGTACGAGAGTGCATGCAGGGGACGACTTGTGGCGAAGTGATCTGAACTCGACAACAATCTACCGTGATCCCCTTCAAAGTGTGACCCATTATCGAAATGATCTCATTGGGCACCCCATATCTACACATTATGTTTTCTTTGATAAAGCTGGGCCACCTTCTTGGAAGTGAGGACCTTGTAGGACTTGGCCTCTACCCGCTTGGTGAAGTAGTCGGCTTGCTACTAACACGAATTCATGTCCATTGCTTCCTGGGGCTATCTTCCCTATCACGTCAATACCCCAAGTTGCAAATGGCCGGGGAGTCGTCATGCGGTACAGTCATGAGGCGGGAAATGGTTGAGGTTGGCAGCCGGCGGCATTTGTCGCACGCTCGGACATCTTTGAACACGGTCTGTCTCCATGAAAATCCGGTAGTAACCCATTCGAGGATCACTTGCATTAGGGCTCTAGCATTCATATGAGGACCGCGAGGACCATTGTGGACTTGATCATCAACTCTTTGGCCCTTTCTTGAGTGACGCATAAGAGGAGTGGTCCTTGATACGCTTCTTGTACGGGTTGCCTCCTAGAATGACATAATGGGAGGCCAACCTTTTCGGGAGCTTGCAAGCTCTTGGTTTTGACACCTTCTTTTGGCCGACCTTCTTCGTCTACGAAAGGCGACTCTCCATCTTTGAGAGCTGGTAAATTTGATTGTACCACGATTCCTTGATAGGCTCACAGTCCCAGGTCTACTTCACAACGAGAAAGTGGGGCTTCTCTTCTACCCACTCTGAAGGGTTTTATGGCTTTTTCCTCGGGGATCTCTACCGGTGAGGCTAAAGTAAGCGAGGGCATCTGCGAATCTGTTCTTTTCCCTTGACAAGTAGTGGAAAGTCACTTCTCTGGCTGTCCGATCAACTCCTCCATATGGGCATGATACCGGTGAAGATTAGGGTCCACGAGTCTTCCATTTGTTGGAGACACGGTTGATGATCGGGGGCTGAGTCTCCATAAACTTCGAGCTCCTTTTACATTCCTTTCTAGCGGCCTCTAAACCGGCCAATGCGAGGCTTCGTACTCGGCAACATTGTTCGTGGCAGGGAAGTTCAGCTTGAGGGCTATGGGTGTATGCTCATCTTTCGGATTGACCAGTAGCATCCCTACGCCATTTCCTCTTTTGTTAGCAGCTCCATCAAAGAAAAGCTGCCATCGATTCTCAGGCTCGACTACAAAGATCCCTTCAATGCAGGAATTGGGGTTCGGGCCCGCGGTCCTCGTTCTTGGGAAGTTCGCCGGGTGGTCGACCATGCTTGACCCTTGATGGCCTTTACGGTCACATGGCGATGTCGTACTCTGCTAAGAAGAAGGACCACTTTGCTAGACGCATCGAGAGAGAAGACTTATCGAAGATATACTTGATGGGGTCCATTTTCGAGACCAAATTCACAGGGTGGGCTTGCATATAATGCTTCAACTTGCTGACTACCCAGACCAATCCTGCACAAGTCTTTTCGCATGCTGAGTAATTGAGCTCACTTCCCTGCAGCTTCCGGCTGACAAAGTAAATGGCATTCTCTATCAGAGTCTTTCTTCTCTGAGCAAGCATAGCCCCAGCTAGCCGTATCGGTGACAGTGAGATAGAGCGAGAAGAGGTTTGTCTATGTGGGGGGCATAATCTTGGAGGATGTACTAAGTATGCCTTGATGCAGTCGAAGGCATCTGGCATTCTTGATCCGCTCTGTATCTATATTCTTCTTCATGAGCTTGAAGATGGGCTCGCACATAGTGGTCAGGCGGATTGTGGCTTGGTGATGTCTTTGCGGTTTACCCATAAAGCTCTTGACTTACATGCAGGTTTGAGGTGGCCTCATGTCCATAATGACTTTGATCTTTCGGGGGTTGACTTCGATACCTCGCTCCGTGACCATATACCCAAGCACTTTTCCCCTTGTCACTCCGAAGGTGCATTTAACAGGGTTTAGTCTCATGGAATGTTGTCTTAGCCTCTCAAAGAAATTTCGCAAGTCAACAAAGTGCTGTCCGTCCTCGCCTTTGGAGTGGATTATCATGTCGTCTACGTAGACCTCAATCTCCTTGTGGATCATGTCATGGAAAAGCGCGGTCATTTGCCCTTTGATAAGTAGCCCGGCGTTCTTGAGCCCAAATGGCATTCTTGTATAGCGATAAGTTCCCCACGGTGTGGTGAAGGTGTCTTTTCTTGGTCTTATTCGGCCATCTTGATCTGGTTGTAGCACAAAGCCATCAACGAAGGATTTGACTTCGTAGTTGGCGGTGGAGTCCCACCGGGATGTCTATGTTTGGCGAGGGCTAATCGTCTTTGGGGCTGGCCTTGTTCGGATCCACGAAATCCACACGGCGGCGCACCTTCCCATTGGCCTTGGTAGCCGGTCACAATATTGGACAACCATGTCGGATATTCGATGACTACGATGAATCCTACCCGCGGTAGCTTCTCAATTTCTTCTTTGACTGTAGAGACCACTCGGCTTGATTTTCCTCAATTTACGCTTTGCGGCTTAGCATCGGTGCTAGAGGATTACGTGCTCCACTATTGAGCTTGTCTAGCCCGGCATATCCTTGTATGACCATGCAAAGACGTCCATGTATTCTACGAGCGAGATTAACGATCTGTCCCATTCAACACCCTGAAAGAAGTTTCCGATCTGTGTCTCTTTAGGTTCCTCGACGGTACCCAAGTTCACACTTGTCAAAACCTCCTCGCGGCTTGGGCCCGGTTTTCCTCTTTTACGTAACTTTGCTTAAAGATTTCTTTAATGTATTGTTCATTTAGTGTGTTTGCATCTTGTTCAAATGATTCATTATTAACTGTTGTTAAGTTTTGAGTTAATTTGTCATTTGTTAAGTTGGAAATAAGGGAATAATCAGAAAGATCTGTCATTTCATTCAAAGCAAAAGGAAAGATGACATCAATTACATATTCATAGTCCTCAGGCGTGAGGCCTTCGGATGACTCAGAGGACTGGAATTCAAAGATTCCTGACTCAACTGTATGGACAACGGGGTGTTTGACATGGTGGGTTGAGAAGGACGGGTACCAATCCAAGCTCCGCGATCATTTCTTGTCGGCGGCTATCGGCCACTGAGAATGTCTCCCAATTCTTCAACGGCATCTCTGTCTTAGTTACCAAAGTGCGGGGATCAAAAGGATCTTCACCACCGTCTCCAATTACGGCAACTATCTCATCATACGAGTGAAGTCGATCAAATGCGGGATGCAGTGCTTCTTCATCAAACAATTTACGCAAGCCCCACTCATTGTCTTCGGATGCGACTCTTTGACTGTCTGAATTTTCTTTGAAGACATACTCGTTACGAGAACGGTAGTGGTAGCCCCGGAATGTACGGCGGTCAAGGAACATCCTTCGAACGGGGTTTCTTTGGTTTTCCCTAACCTTCTCAAGGTTTTCCGGAAGGGTTCTCCTCGGGGAGGTCGATGGTCACTTTCGTCGTATTGAGTCCCACCTTTTGTAAAGTAATGGAGTCGGGGATAAGCGTAGGGATAGAGCTAAACCCCTTTAGCTTTTACGCCATCCCGAGAGTTCGGTTTGTATCCCAATCCATATGCGGGTCTGTTCCTTTACATCAATGATGGTATTGCGACCACAGGTCTTACGCCCAATCCAAGCCCGGAAGATAACCCATTTTTCTCATCATTCTCATGGCCGGAGGGATTTTATCGGAAGTAGTGGTGAGGTCGGTGCAACGCACTTGTGCTTTGGAAGAAGCTACGAGAGAATCCGGTCAAGGCAAACCGCTTCATCATCATGCTTAATTTCCAATATTGGGATACCTCCGGTCTTGGTTCCTTCTACCGTGACACTATCTCCATAGATGGTGGTGATAGTCCCATCACTAGGCGAAACTTGACACATTGGTGCGAGTAGAGGCCACTCCGTTTATACGGTGGATCCAAGGGCGTCCCCGG
Organism: Adenophora triphylla var. japonica; assembly: GCA_022495995.1. NCBI lineage: Eukaryota > Viridiplantae > Streptophyta > Magnoliopsida > Asterales > Campanulaceae > Adenophora > Adenophora triphylla. Next base: position 397,573 of record JAFEMH010000239.1, on the reverse strand, counting down.
AAGCGATGCGAGATCGGAATGTCAATTACTTGGAAGTCAACGTCCATGACCTTTTTCCGAACCACAACTTGAGAGTAGCAATCCCCAAGCTGATCGTGCGGTGGAGTCATAGGCCTTAATAGTCGACTAGAAGGCTTCAAATACGTAGGCTTCAAATCCGGTAAGTCCATCATCTTTCTTTGGCGGGACGTTCATTGCGAGACCCTCCGTCAACTAATACTCGTGGCAACCGACGTTCTTCCAAGCTGGTTTGTGATGTAAAGGGGTTCGTTATGACTAGCCCCATACTTTGGCGAGTCCAAGTCGGTGAAAGGTAATGATGTTTCCGTAATGGATACTTCCAATCATTTGGACGACCTCATCACGGGGTGACATCTATGGGCACCATGGTCTTGGCCAAACTTTCTTCTAGCTTCGAAACTTATGAGGGTATGAAAGAGGTTAACAAGGACCACAAGGAGATATTGGCTTGAGTACACTTCAACTAAGTCGGCCTTTGGATCCTCCTTGTCGAGTACGGCTTTTGCTTCGGCTTATAGGGTCTTTTGTCTGTTTCGGCTCGGAGACGGTATTCCTTTTATCACCCTTAGGGTACATGCAACACTCATGCAATGGGACCGAGTCATCACGTAGACATTAGACTTCTCTGGATCATCATTCCCTCTTGGAGGATTACGTCGGCTCTTTCAAAGTGAGAGGCGGGCTCTTGCTGGCGTATGGCGGCTCTGGCGGTTAATCGATTAACCGCACTGCTTTGGAGGCATGGCGGCTTCCGGTGATTCCGGGTTGCGGCTTTACGACTTTTACGAGTTCGACTCCTTAATTTGCTCAATAGTCGGCGGTTTCAACTTCACCCTCCTCATTTAAAGCCTTCACGAGTCTCGTTCCCGAGCTTTTCAAGGTCGACATGCAACGGGAATTATCACCTTCGAGTTTGGAGTACGGTGAATGGATTCCTCATCCGGACCTAGCAACTTTTTTTTAACAGAGTGGGATCACATTCCTCATCAGCATCAAGCATGTCCCTCCTTTCTTTAGGGGTTAGTTTTCGACGACATCTTTAACATTGGCCAAGCATTTTACGAAGTGGGAAATTCCATCATCGAAAAGGATTTATGCGGGGTCAAACCTCATGGCGGAGTTCCTGTTCTTTCTTGTCGGGAAGGTTCTCTGGGCTTTTCGGCCACGGGCTAACCACTCCTCTATCGTTCCTTCGGCGCCCATTTGTGTCTCCCTCGGTATCACTACGGTAACTCTCATGAGAACTCTCGTCTTGACTACGATGACCAATGAGGGCAAACGCGGGTCGGGATACTTGACGCCATATAAGAGGTATCTTGGATTCTTCCTCGACTTGGGAATTACTAAGAAAACATCGTTGTCATCATATGATATAAAGGGGACCAGGGGTCGCTTCAAATCTTAGGACTCTTTCCAAGGCATCAATACACTCTTCTTGAGACAAGGTCTCGGGGGTGATTCTCGGCCTTTGCAATGATGAGTCTACTCTTCTGATGGGGGTTTAGCTTCAACGACGCTTACATGTTCTAGATCGGCGGGCGGAGCCCACTTCCCTCTTTCGGCTAAAGCTTCAATTAAGTCCCTCCATTCACCGACCAAGTCTTTGTAAGGAGTATTGAACTCTAGGATGTAGAATTCGTATGCTTTGCCTCATACGAGCTCGCATCGAACCTTCACACAAGCTACGAGGCACATTTTGAAGTGATACCGTCCCCTATTCCCGAGTCCGTGGTTTTCTACTTCGTCTTGTTCTCCAAATCTCACTTTGGTCGACTCCAAGTTCATTCCTTCTCTTGAAGCTGTCATCATCGCGTAATCCATCCATTCCTGTTCTCATTTCCGTGATTCTTCACTACCCTGTATGCGGGAGATAGGCAAATTCACGAGGCATTGACAAAGTTAGAAAGGTCGAGTGATGCTGGGATTTTACGGTAGGGAGATTTGGCTCGGGTGAGAGGAGGAAAAAGTCCCACGGGGTAATGCGAGAGCTGCATGTTTGGGATATTTGTGGCGTTTGTTCTCTGTTGGTAGGGAACAAAGCTGGGTCTTATCTGAGGAGGAGAGGGTTTCGGGACCCTGATGGCTTGAGATATTGGGCAGGACTGAAAAGGGGCAGTCTTTGGCAATGGGTCATATGTGACTGGAGGAGGGCATTGGTCATAGGCTAGCTCTTCTTCCCTAGTCATCTGGTTACCCAAACCAGTACTGTTCTCTGTCGAATCGGCCATTTTGACTCTACCGGGTGATAAAACCGAGGATTCAGCGAACCGTCCGAGAATTCTGCGCTAACAAGTCACTGACCCGGTGTTCTCACCCACTTCTTTCTCGCTGCGGGAAAGGGATAGGAGAGGTTTAGACTCGGGGTAGGTGTTTAGGCTGAAGGCTCAAGCAATATGCAAATTAGGAATCTTCCAGTTTACTTAAAACAGTGTATTTTATTAATTCCTATTTGGTTGGAAAAGGGGATTTGCCCTTATTTTTCGCAACTACTCTAGATCCTGGATCAGTGGGTTTCGTCACTACGTCTATAAGCCCCTCGTATTCCACCTGTATTTCGACCTCCCAGGGTGGACAGCTCCGGGCGAGGGTCCTATAGGGCACGCGGATCCCACCGACCGAGAGAGAAGAACGCTCCTAACGGGTCTAGCGGGTCATAGGAACTTTTAACGCACGAGCAATGCGAATTATAGTCAAGGCAATACCGGGAAAGTCTCGTCTTTCAGCCTTGATAGAATTTTGCCAGAATTTCGCTTGCGCGATTGACGTTTTGACTTTTCGGTAATGTCCGAGAAGATAATAGGCATGGGTCGGGCGGTAAAAGCCGGATGACATAGTGTCACATTGAACTTCGTTGCATACGCCGTGCGTGAGTCAAAATCGAAGTCAATGCCGGGTCAAGATCTTGCCAAATTTTCCTTGTCGGAATTTTGGCAGAGCTTCGCTTGAGCGAAAGATCTTTGGACTTTTCTTGGCAAAGACTCGGTCTCGACTCTTACGCATTCCGTGCAGGTCAAGGTCAGCTTGATGTCGGAGTCAAGATTCTACCAATTTTTCCTTGTCGGAATTTTGGCAGAGTTTCGCTTGAGCGAAAGATCTTGACTTCCGTTATGAACTAAGGCTTGACCTTTACGGGGATATGCAACTGGGCTATATGACACGGACTATACCAAAAACCAACCAAAAGTCACGGTTTTTTTAAACGTGTGACACGGACTGTGCATTGGTCGACACTGGCTGCCATGGGGAGTTTGGGATGATTCCGTGCGCGCCCGGGAGCATCGTAAGGCTGTCCGTGACTGCAGCTGATAAACCATCCCGGGTTTAAAGGGACGTGCGTGCAAAGTGTACAGGATATATAGGGTGCGCGTATTGTGCGGTCTCCTAAAAATATTCCTTTTTGAGTTAAAACAGAGATTTTCATAAATGTGTTTTAAAGGAATGATTTTTGGGACGGGGGAAAATGCAACAGTTAAGCACGTAAATTTTACGGAGCCCCGATCGAGTCTTGGAACTGAATAGCCCCAAGCTGCTAGGACTGCCAGATTAACCACAATTTTTTCTAGTGGAATTGCCACTGAGGCCGTCCAGTCAGAATCCAAGGAGGATTGAGCCGTACGACTGCATGGATCAATTTTCCAGGTTCCACTCCTTTGCTATTTTCGGGTTGTTTCCCGTTCAAATTATGCACAAATCCCAAGATGCAAATGATGCAATGCAAGGCAAAGAAAGCAAGCAAAATAAACGAAATCCGCGGTGGGAGTCTAACCCGCTCAAAGGGAAAAGCTTTCTTTTATTTTTTATTTTTTTCGAAAAGTGATACCGGTACGTGGGATTGTTAAACCACCGTTTATCCCAAGCCCCGGGTTAGGGAGCGATACAGGAAGGTTAGTGGTTTCCACCTATATACCAGGTATCGTTTATTTTTTAAAAAATGAAAGCTTTTCTCCTTTGGGATATCCCCAGCGGAGTTGCCAAACTGTGAATGTGTGCCCAAATTTTGTTTGGATTCACGCGAGTTTGAAGACATCCGGTTTAATTTGAAAAACGGAGTCGCCACGCCATTTTGATTTCCTCAAAACTTTGAAAAAAAGGATTTATGGGTTTGGAGGTTAAGTTACCCCTTGGGAAGAACGGATAGTCGTTCACCCAAGGTGCCTTGCCGTAGCAAGTCTCCCTAGATTCCGTTTATCTTGCTGGCTTGCGTGCTTTCTTGTGTGCATGTGTTTGAATAAAAGGAGAGGAAATGTCCCAAGTTGTCTTCCGGACGTACAAACCATTTATTGGTTGTCGCTCGGGATTTCTTGGATTTTATGTATTCGGGATTTTGATCCCGTCCTCACTTTGGACTTGTGATCATCGCATTTTTAACCTCGGGACTTGCGTGATCGAGAGAAGGACTCTCTTTTATAGCCCAAAAATGAGGTTCTTTAGGAAGAAATGTCCTTAGCCCATAAATCCTACATCTTAAGACGATCGAGCTTATATGAATGCTTCATGCTCGTCTTAAGTGATAATTGGAGATATAGGGTTCATGGTTATCCCTTTCTAAAGAGATTATGGCACCTTTAATGGAAGAAACGATGTAAAAATAGGATCTTTACACCGATCCGTTCCAAGGTTACTAATGGGGACATGGGGGAATGCATGTAAAAATGACATTTTTAGTGAAAAGATGACATTTTTGGGTTGCAAATGATGCATTTGATTTGCAAAGGATGCATTTTGATGTAAAGAAGTGATCTTTATGCAAAGGATGCATTTTTATGAGGAAATTGATACTTAATATGCAAAGGATGCACTTTTATGAGAAAAATAGTATTTATTATGCAAAGGATGCACAAAGATTTCATTTTTGAAAGCAAAGGATGCTAAGTTCATGCAAAGAGATGATTTTTAATGCAAAGGATGCATGAAAATGGATTTTAGGTGCAAAGGATGCACCTTTATTATAAAGACATGATTTTTATATGCAAATGATGCATTTTGGATGTAAAGGTTGCATTTTTATGAGCAAAGGATGCATAAAGATGCTATTTTTATTGTAAAAGGGGGTTTTAGGTGCAAAGGATGCACCTTTTGATTCAAAGATTACATTTTTAATGGCAAGTGATGCCTATTTCATGCAAAGGGGGAAGGGGGGTATGATAAAGATATGATCTTTAATGATAACTACCAAGTCCCAAGCAAGATAATGACAATATATGAATGCAATGAGCAATATAAAGCAAGTAAAATACAAGGTTAAGAGAGGGAGAGGTTACTAATGGTGGTGGCCTCTTCTCCTTTGGATCTTGCTTGGTGGAAGGACCATCTTTGGAGGCTTCAATGGAGGAGGGAGGTGGCTTCTTGACTCCTTCAGCTTCTTATTTTCGTAGGAATTCTTTGGGTGTTTTTATGCTGGAAAAACTGTGTATGGAAATGGGTAGAGGAGGCCTCTATTTATAGGCAGTCTGGATAAGACTAATGAAGTCGTGCGGCCAGAGGTTCTTGGCTAATGCAGCCGTGCGGCATTATCCACAATGACTCAGCATGTTTCTAGAATCATGCAAGGTGGCAATTCTAGAAGGTTTTTGTAATTAAGAAAAATGTGTTTCTTAATTACTAAGCCTTCCCTTCAGCCCTTAAATGGTTTGAAACAGTTCCGAAATTGTTCCGGAACTCTAGGAAAGTCCGGGAAATTACCGGGAAATTTACCGGAATTGTCGGGGAAATTAACCGGAAGGCATGAGCCAGATTTGGGTACTTACAACTATGCATAATATCATCAATGAATATGAATTCAAGTAAGGTAACAATATAACCAAATAATCCACACTTGGGATACAATATAACAATATGCCAAATAATCCACACTTGGGATACAATATAACAATATACCAAATAGTCCACACTTGGGATATCAAGGTATCCACATAATCAATAATTCCACAATTGGGATAACAATGCCACAATGTGATACATATACATTTCTAACTAACGCAATAGTGTAACCTATAGCTTTAACACTAATCAAACTAACCACCAAGGATATGGAAGCAAGTAAGGTCACCATGTACCCTAAACCATTCCTACGTAGTCATTACACATCCTTGAATAACCTTTACAAAAGTTCAAGATCTAATTCACAAGTTTAAACCACTTTGGTGAAGTTACAAATCAAGCTTATCAACCATTTTCCAGACAATATTTAAACTACTACCACAATTCCATTTTAACCAAATAAGACATCATGGTGTAGCCAAAGTATTCTACTTTAATCTAAGTTTCTGCTGTCATGGGCGACCGCCCAAGAGCACATGGGCGACCGCCCAAGCACCGGAAAATTGAAGGCCATGAAGCTGAACACATGGGCGGCCGCTCAGCCCCACATGGGCGACCGCCCAAGCCTAAATTCCTCTAAGCATTTCATACCTCTTCCAAACCAATCCCAACACTAATTAGCATCATTTTAGTACTCAAAATCTATGCCAACCATTCCAACCAAATAAAATAAACCTAACCCTTTCACTTACTTAGTTAATTCTCACATTTCACTATCACAATTCATGTCTAACATCCTTACTTCACAATTACCATACTCTTTTACTTTTGATCAACTTCCATGAACCACAACCCTATATTTAAGTCATTAATCAATTCCCAACTCTAAGAAAGTGTTCTAATATAACAAACAATCAATTTAACAAGCAATACCAATCATCAAATATTTCATAAGCAAGTATTTGAAGGAAAGTCATAATACCTCACATCATTAAAAGTATACCAAATCATTTTCTACTCCTTTCTACCCAATTGAAATATACTCATAACATTTCTCAAATCAAAGTAAGAATGGACATAACCACATACGATAACTCCATTAAAGTCATTAACATCTTACACTCCTTATACACTCATTCTCTCAACTTAGACCCCCATCTCATAACTAAAATCAATTCAACCTTAATTAACTCATTTTACTCAAATAACCTCACTCAAAAATATCAAAATTCTTTTCTTTCAACAAGATATTCAATAACACATAAAGTGAACAATTATTAGAAGGAAGTCATAATAATTTACAAAATTGATGTGATCGAAACATTTATCTTCCGGGCTTGATGCGCTACCCTCGCCGCCACGATCAAGAATATGCAAACGGATTGTAAAATGGAAGGGAGTTGGATTTACTATGATTTTTAGAAGGGAAAGGTTGGAGGGAGGTTTTCCATGGAGGAATTGTTGGACAATTGTGTAGGCTTCTCAAGAACTTAACTAGAATCTTAACAGAAAAAGATAACGGAGATTTGAAACAAAAGAAATCAAGTCGAGTCTTGTATTTAATACAATCTCCGTAAGAAGTTATTGCCCCGCACAGGTGCTTACGGTTTATATGGCAATCTTCTAGTAAGATAAAACGACTTACAAGTAAATGATAGGAGCACTCCAAATCAATTACTCTAACGAACAACACTTTGTTTTGAACTTTGGACTTTGAAGGATTGAATGCAACAATATGCAATGATTTGGGTATGTTAATCTATCTTACTAGAGGGTAGGAAGGGTAGAAATACAGTATGAGTGAATTGAAATTCGGAGGGGAAGTATATAAGGAGAGTCAAAGGGTTTTGTGGCTTTTCCCTTGAAAAGTCACAACTTTTCGGGTATAACAGCATTTGCACGGCCGTGTCCAATGAACTGCACGGCCGTGCAAGGCAATATGCACGGTCGAGTTCAAGGCTCAGCACGGTCGAGTGGCAAGGCAAGGCACGGTGCACGGCCGTGTCCTAGGCACTTGCACGGCCGTGTAGAAGCTTCTTCAGCCTGCTCGTCAGCCCTTTAGCCACAACAAGTCCAAACCAATTTTGGGACCAACCCAAATCACACTTTGACCCAATATTTAAGTTACAAATCATTTGTCATTAATTTCTCATTCACACGGAAATGGTTTTGAGACATTAAATGAGTTATATATAATCTACAACAAATGTAGATTACCATTTGTAACTAGTTCCGTTAACACATAACGAACTTCCGTTAGAAACTAGATCAACGTTAAGTTAAACTTAACTTTCCGTTATCCATTTCCAACAATCCCCCACATGAATGACAATTAATGCATGTATGCAATTTCGTCCAAAGTTCCGGCGAACTATTATTACATCGGGATAGATAGCTTGTGGCCTTGAATCTTCCCTAGTGAAATATTATCGGATATACTAGCCATTTGGTAGCGAGTCGCTTTGAACCAGTGACTGTCGGATGTATACCAAGACAATAATATTCACATAATAACAGCTCTAACAATTGTTGTTCTCACGTTTTGTCCATTTCGGCCCTGGACCGTATCTCATTCATAAGCGTTCATTTAGAGGCGGCCAAATTACCTCTCGCTTATATAGGTGATTCTCACTATAAGGAGTATCATGCACTACTCCACCCGTAGGTATAGAAATCATTAAAAGTTTTCTCAACTTATCCTTACCACCTATTGCATGTGCTTGTACTTGGATGTTACGGGAATGAGTATTCAACATCTCCAGGGTTAATAAATCGAGTTGTTGTTTCCAAGTAACTCTACTAGAACTTATAACTTGGTTGTCTCATTGAACCAAGTGCAGGATCTCCATTTCTCAAGGTTGAGTGTCCGCTATAAGTCCTTTTGTTGTGGGTTTTAGACCCATTCCCCTTAACAGTTTATACAGTTGATCTTGATTAATACCTTTGGTAAACGGATCCGCTAAGTTATCACATGACTTTACATAATCAATAGTGATAACGCCATTCTTGATCAACTGTTTAATGGTATTGTGTCAACGACGAATATGTCTAGACTTACCATGATGTTCTACACCTTTTCCTATTTCTCATTATCGTCACAATGCCTTAGGTTATGTAGACACAAACTTATTCCACAAAAGACCATTCAACTTACATAGGAATTGTAATCTTTAATCATAAGTATATCTTCAAGTACACCAAGTACTATGATTATACTATTCTGGTGATTGATTACAATTACAATTAGACCTTGAGTCTATCTAGAATGATCAGTCCATTCGAGTGATCAAATTCTTCTATCGGTCAGTTTCTTCAAGTGGTTATTATCTCTGTACTGTTTCGACTTCCCAAGTATTCAGTATCTCTAAGTGGTTTGACCTCTTTAGAGTCTACCTTTCAGGAATCTACTTTACAGAGATTACCTCTCAAGATTCTACCTTACTAGAGTACACCTCTCAAGAATCTATTTGAACTTTCGAAGTACTTTTCAAGATAATGGGATTTTGATAGGACTATTCCTTCTGATGTTCTAGAAATCTTTATTTCTAATATGACATCGGCTAATCTCATATCTTTCATGTCAAAGTTCTTCTTTAACATGTCTTTGATATCAAATGATTCAGATGTTCCTTTAATGTAGACACATTTGTCACATTCATTAATCTTGAATCCATTTGATAACATAGTTCTATCGAACTTCTCATGCCACTAGTTAGTTGCTTGTTTTAGTCTATATGAATACACAAGTAGATCCAACACGGTTGTGCGACATAGAACGCTCTGTTGTGTCAATTGGGATAATCTTGCATGAATCATAATGTCCTTTTGACAACTAGCCTGGCTTTATACTTATCAACAGATCCATAGGCTTTATACTTTCTTTTAAGAAGCCAATTGCAACCTAATGGTTTGCAACTTGGAGGGAGATCTACCAATTCCCAAGCATTATGGATTTTGTCTCACTGTTAATAGCCTCTTTCCAGAACGAACTATCCGGACCAGATAACGCTTTCCATAACAGTTGCTGGTTCATTTTCCAACATAAGTGATAGAAAATCAGGACCAAAAGACTTTTCCACTCTTGCCCTTTTACTACGTCTAGGTCCTTCATCTTCTACTTGAGATGGACCGTTTTGTAGTCTAATATTTAAAGGTTTCATCCTTGGCACATCTAGTTTTTGCAACCCAACGGTTCGCATAGGAAGATCAACCATCTTCCAAAATAGAATAGGATGCATTATTAACTGTTATCAATTATTTAACAGTTTCAATTTATTTTCCATCTTAGAGAATTTAGAACCAAAGAATTAGTAACTTTTGTTCTCCAACTACATCTTGGTTCTTCTTCTTATTAAGAAGACCACCATAGTTTCTATAAATTTCCTATCATTTCAAGGAAATATATTCTCAAAGAATATAACGTGTCTTGCTTAAGTATTTCTACTTTAGCCAAATACCCCCACATTTGAGGTATTTATAAAACGGCTTATGAATATTTCATAATTCGTCATCATTGAATATTTCCTTTCTAAGGATCCATTCTTTTAGCGTGCAGGTTTAACGGTTTACATTAATACTAGAAGTTCATATCAATAGAACTTATGTATTTAGCTTGTACCCCCACACTTGAGGTGTACCTCCACATATCAAATATTTTATGAATATCCTAATTCATATTTAATACTTTCCTTTTATGTGAAGTCATTTAATTGTAATAACCATGTTATCTCCTGACAACATAGTCATAACTATGTTCAAGTGAGGTCTCTTCAACCTTGGTCTCTTCAATCATTTTGTTTCGAAGAATACCGTATTGCCAATGGAAACGTAATCCATGGTTTTGGGTCCTATCTTAACCTCCTTAGGTTTAGATATTTCTACCTTTGCCAGGTATACCCACATAAGACGGAACTTATCAATAAGGAGCTCACCATCTCCTTTAAAAGTTCTATCTTTCCTTTTACGTGATTCAATTGATTTGAGTGTGTAAGAAGCATTCGTTTGATAAATAAGTGTTAGCGTCCCAACAATTATTTTTCAAACGGTACTGCATACTAACCACCTCTATCACTACGAAATTCTTAATTGTTAATTAAGATGAATCACAAACCTTATTGTTTACTTAAAACTTTAAGGTTTTACTTTTACTTTTCCAAAAGATGAACTTTGCATTATCAAATGCAATCATAAATAGAAGTAATGAACTATCTATTTACTATCTCTGGTTTGAACTGATTTCTACAAAAGAAATCACAATTGATTTACGAATCAAACTTCATCTTAGGTAGTAATTTTAAATTAACTCGTCGACTTAGTGAATTTAAATTTACACAACCTAATTGAACACGCCATAACAATTGGAACAATTCAAACCAAGTGAATAAAATTTAAAGTTTTATTCTTCGCACTTAGGTGGATAAAACATTTACAATTCAATTTAAGGAGTCCTTCAACAAGGTACCCTTTACTAACACAATAACCACATTTGGTCAGTTCAAACTTATCCCGATAGACTAAGTTGCTCGAAGTTCAATGGAACATTTCTATCTTCATTCACATTGGCTTGAAGAGGGTTTCCGCCTTGGTTGTTGATTCTAGGATGTCGACATTCCCTAGCCATATGCTCGGGTTTGCCATAATTAAAACAACTACCTTTGACCTTCTTGGCGGTCCTCTTCACTTTCCCGGTGTTCTTTCTCTTGTTTCCGGTACTTGTTTCCACCAAGTTCACTGGCGGTCTTTTAGTCACAATACACATAGTATTGTGCATCTCGAGAAAATCCCAAAGTTCTCTCGCGGTCTTTATGCCACAACACACCTTGTATTGTGCATAATCCAAGCCATTAAGAATATAATTGCGACACAAGAAATCGCTGTGATTCCATGTATCCAAATCATTCTTTGCTTTGGATTCATTCTCGTCGGATATCAATGGTGGATATTCCCAAAGAAATTGCACCAATTTTAATGTTGTCAAATAGACCAACATTTTCTGTTGCCACCTCTTAAAGTTCTTCCCGGTAAGAATACCCGGTCTTTCCGCATGTACGAACACATGAGACGGAGGGAGATCATTATGAGGTGCAACCCTTGAGGTTGTACCAGAAGGAGGTTTCTTACCATGAACCGAGTGAGATGGTGTAGTAGCGGGTGCAACATTGTTGAACGCAGCGTCACCTTGAGAAGGAGGCGTTACATTCCCTTGACTGGAAGCGGAGACGTCTTTCTCATTTGCCATCATTGAAGGTCTTGAAGAAGCGTCAATAACTTCTTACGATTGTTGGACAATTGTGTAGGCTTCTCAAGAACTTAACTAGAATCTTAACAGAAAAAGATAACGGAGATTGGAAACAAAAGAAATCAAGTCGAGTCTTGTATTTAATACAATCTCCGTAAGAAGTTATTGCCCCGCAAAGGTGCTTACGGTTTATATGGCAATCTTCTAGTAAGATAAAACGACTTACAAGTAAATGATAGGAGCACTCCAAATCAATTACTCTAACGAACAACACTTTGTTTTGAACTTTGGACTTTGAAGGATTGAATGCAACAATATGCAATGATTTGGGTATGTTAATCTATCTTACTAGAGGGTAGGAAGGGTAGAAATACAGTATGAGTGAATTGAAATTCGGAGGGGAAGTATATAAGGAGAGTCAAAGGGTTTTGTGGCTTTTCCCTTGAAAAGTCACAACTTTTCGGGTATAACAGCATTTGCATGGCCGTGTCCAATGAACTGCACGGCCGTGCAAGGCAATATGCACGGTCGAGTTCAAGGCTCAGCACGGTCGAGTGGCAAGGCAAGGCACGGTGCACTGCCGTGTCCTAGGCACTTGCACGGCCGTGCAGAAGCTTCTTCAGCCTGCTCGTCAGCCCTTTAGCCACAACAAGTCCAAACCAATTTTGGGACCAACCCAAATCACACTTTGACCCAATATTTAAGTTACAAATCATTTGTCATTAATTTCTCATTCACACGGAAATGGTTTTGAGACATTAAATGAGTTATATATAATCTACAACAAATGTAGATTACCATTTGTAACTAGTTCCGTTAACACATAACGAACTTCCGTTAGAAACTAGATCAACGTTAAGTTAAACTTAACTTTCCGTTATCCATTTCCAACAGGAATTGGAAGAGGAAGAATATGATTGAAGAAAATGGGGAGGTTAAAGGGAAGGAGGTGATGGGAAAAAGTAAGAAGTATGGTCTCCCATGCTTCCCCTTTGACTAAGTAAAGAAATAATTCAACCTTTCCACTTAAGCCCCTCAAAATTCAAGGAATTACATCTAACACTTTAACTTCTATTCTTTACACAAAGACACCTCACCCTCTCATAATATTTTATTTATTTTATTATACTCCACCATACTACCTTATTTTATTTCCAATTAAACCCTAAAGCCTTAAAGTTATCTCATAATCATCTTAACTTTTCATGAAAGTCAAAGACATAAAATAAGCACATAAAGCTTACAATTATCATAAAATGCACATAATAGGATGCTAAATTAGTGCCTAGGGTTAGGGTCGTTACAGTGATGGACAATGTTATGCAATGAGTGCATACCTTATACTTTTATGTCATCTTCCTTACAGGTTTGCATAAGTCATGTAGGCTGAAATGAAAGAGACAATCATATAAAAGATAAAAGATCATTAAGTGCCACAATAATAAATGAATATAGCTAATCAACAATTTTTATACTTATGATATCACGAGTCAATTCACTCGAATTTGTCTTTGAGTTGATGAAAGTACCATAAGATCCTAAAACTCTCCGATTATATTTGTTCTCGTATATTGATGTTGAATCTATCCTACAGTGGGTAGTAGACTTTATATCAATTGAACAAATGGTGATGTTTAAGTAGGATTTGTAGATTATTTTTTTTTTGTGATATTAAGGGCATTAGAAAAGTGTTTTTATGGAAAAACAACATTATCATAACAATCAAAGGAGTCGGCTTGTGTTGACTTCTATTGCGGAGTGTACGCATATTGATTTTATGTGTCTGGAACACTATATAATCTACTATCTATGTAATTAATGTGATTGAGCTATAATGTCATTTAGCATTAGTGGTAGGTTTTGAACATTTCCATTGATGATAATAGTTTTATTGGGTTACGAAGGTTAGTCACATAAATTATATTAGTTTTAACAAAATTTCTATAGGTATTTATTTTTATATAGCTATTGATTCTTATAAGTTTAGATATTGCTATAATTAGATTTTATTGGGATAGTGGGGAGATATATTTAGAGTAAGCTTATTAGGAGCTTTTCTAAATATCAATCTATAAATGTATAATCTTATTTGACAATTAAATGTCAAAAAGTCTTTATTGAAAGACAATTAGATTAACATAATTCCTAATTAATTCGGAAATATGCGAACTTATGAAAATTAAGACATGTGTGATCTTATAACATATCATTTTTGTGAATATTTATTTGATCAATTGTAGAACTGTGTGAGAAAATATATGATACGTGTGTAGTTGATGATAATTTATTCTTCTCAACAAAATAGTGTTGCAGAGATATGTGCTCATATGATGCTTCAAATGGTTAGGTAGATTCTAATGTAATATTTTCTCAATTTTGTTTGAGAAATTGATTGCAACTTCATCCTTAACTTAATGTATTACAAGTCACTAACTCTTATAAGTTACGGAAGGTCAGAATCTCAATTGGAGTATCTATACCTTTTAACTATACAAGTTATAAACACAATACTTCTAATCAAGTTTGTAAATATTGCCCTATAAAAGGCATGTGTGATTTCACGAGGGTTATATTATGTGTGGTGACTAACATGTTGTAAGTAATGAGTAAGATAGAATCACATGAACTTTTGACTTCTCTAGGCGAATGTGAGGAATTGTCTCTAATTATCGGTTGTGATCGTTGCGAGAGTCAAAATGATATTTGTAGTGGTAAATGCTTATTCTAGTGGGAGTATACCACCAAAGAGTACATATGTCTTTTTTTAGGACTCAAGGATGAATGAATGTCTAAGTATGTATAATAATGAACTCTACAAATAAGAATTGAATTTGAAGAGACATTCTCCTTAGTGGTGGTTTCTCTCTATTTACCTTGTCTTAGCAGTGTAGTGAGTAAGATATATAATTTATCGTAGATTGATGTTTACATACGATTCCTCGGTGGAGGACTAGATAACAAACCATTATGACTTAGTCAAAGGGGTAGAAGTCAAGGTGGACAAAAACACAACATATGTTGCTTCATATATCCATTTATGATCTTCAATCTAGATAGTGATAAGTTCATTATGTACGATAACTTTAATCAACTTTATGATGGACTGATGGTTAAGGAAATCACTATATGTGTGTTAATTAGTCCAATAACATAAATTTGAGTCTTTCGTTATTAGTTGGCGATATCACTACTTACTAGCTAGGAGCGGTATGGGGATGATTGACGCTATGCTTCTATTGAGATGCAAATGTGGTTAGTCATGTTTGCTATTTGTGCTTACTCAACCTAACTTTTGTTTTGATATAGGGACAATAGACCGTTTTCAGTATCACCTATTGTCCTGCTAATGGGTTGGTGGTTATAAAGGTTGTTGGCTATCTATGTAATTCTAAAAGTCTAATGAATTGTTTTTCAAAGTTGGAAATCTTAACGTAAGAAGTTACACTGATATAAATTAGGGATGATGTGTAGATATGCATAAATTTACTTAAAAGATATATTCCTCGTGTGTAGTAGTTATTTCTTGGTTAAGCAAGAAGTACCTCTAATAATTAGAAAATTATATGTCCGATAATTTTCTTATAACATCTAGATGATAAACAAAATGTGAATGGTCGAATAGTCATCAATTGTGAGTTTGACTACTTAGAGATTTCTTAGTATGTCTTTGAATACTCGCTTTTCGGAGGTTATTAAATGTTTTAAAATGACCTTAAAAGCCCATAATTATTCCAATGGACTATATGTGTCTATTCATTTAAATGTCATAATAAAGAATAAATATAATAAAAGAATGATGACTAGAATTCTATATGCAAATGTGGTTAGTCATGTTTGATATTTGTGCTTACTCGACCTAACTTTTGTTTTGCAATAGGGATAATAGACCGTTTTCACTATTACCTTTGTCCTACTAATGGGTTGGTGGTTATAAAGGTTGTAAGCTACCTAGGTAGTACTAAAAGTCTAATGAATTTTCAAAGGTGGGGATCTTAACGTAAGAAGTTACACTGATATAAACTAGGGATGATGTGTAGATATGCACAAATTTACTTAGAAGATATATTCCTCGTGTGGAGTAGTTATTTCTTGGTTAAGCAAGAAGTATTTGAATATATTTCCCAAATAATCAGGAAATTATATGGCCGATAAAGATTCTTGTAACATATAGATGGTAAACAAAATGTGAATGATCGAATAGTCATTAATTGTGAGTTTGATTACTTAGAGATTCAAAAGAGATCTCAAGAATCGTAACCAATCGCATTTAAATTAGATGTCGTTTCACTAATTTATTTGTTTCAAGAGTGAATGTAGTTCTTAAATATAATCCTACTAATAATGTTTGACATACCCTATGATTAAAACTCTCTTGAGAAAGACTTTATAATCTTTGTGTGGGGTCCAAGGGCATATAGAATTCGAGTCATTATTTTAGAACACATTTGTGACATTATTATTTTCATAATTGTTTGAATTTAATACATGTTATTGCATTCCTTATAATGTATATGGAATGTGATTATATGTGGCATACATTTTAATTAAAAGATGTTTAAAGGATTTGAATTGGCCCCCTCACACAGGTAATTCGCCTTGTCGCAATGCGAGCGAGCAAGATAAGATAATAATGTATTTGACACTTGTTATCAAGGGGGTGTGCAAATGACATTATCATATATCGCTTTAAAATGCGGTTAATATGTGACCTACTTTATATATGGGTCAATTCGAAGATTTATGGTTCGCAACTTCGAATGTACTTGTGAAAAGTCCGAATGTGAGACCCTTAAAAAACACTAGAAGAGTGACTGCTTTTGAGAACTCAGGTAAGATGTCATACAGGCAACTAGACTAAGATGCGTACGATGTTTGACTATGACATGCCCATTCAAGTGGGAGTTCCACCGTGACATACATATCATACTGTATATGACTATTAAATGACTTGAAAGTGATTGAATCATCCCTGATTCATCACTGTGTGCGTTTTAGTGATCAATATGTGATCACATTTATGCCCTATGTGACTTAAAACTAAATGATATAAAGATTAATGACGCTACTTTGGCATGTCGCCCAAAGGGCTATACACTAATAGTCGACCTCCTCGGAGCATTGCTGGGAAAGCTATTAATCTAAGGATAATTGACATAAGAATTTAAGGAAGATAATTATGATATATATCTATGTTTAGTGACTCAATGTCCGGACGATCATATTGAACACACGGTTCAAAAGGTTGATCTCGAGCACATGAACTGATTGAGGTTTAAACACTGCTTAGGAGGGGTTAAGGGTGTTTGAATTGATATAATCATAATGTCTGGGCATAGACAAGTTTGTGTACTAAAGAGGACCTGTTATATTGGTAGATGGTATTTAATATATCACTCCTACCTTTTTATTCTTTTCTCGTAAGTCGCACGCCTCACTTCCTGTATAAAGAGATTAGTATTTGACGGGATTCAAGAATGTGATACGGTAAGAGAGATATTCCCATTTTTGGTCGAGTGGGAGATGTTGGACTTTAAGTCTTTAAATCCCATAATAATATGTTTAATTATGGGATAAAACTAGTTGGATAAAATGATGAGATACAATCCATATGGGATTGTAACTCTATGCTCTAATCTAACTATATATTTTAGACTTTTGTAGATTAAAATATAAAAAGTAACGTACCATATAAATTTCAGCCAAATTACTATCTCTAAGCTACCATCGAGATCTTTGAAAGATGAGAGTGAAATCATAGATAGATGCCCGACTTTGTGGTATCGGCTCGACGAGAAAAGTGTGGTGATTGCAGACACGTTCGTGGGGGTGTAGCACATGCGAAAGTCTTTCGCAAGTATAGTTCGAACTAATCCCTAATGAGGTATTTCGATGTACCCACTATTGTTATCGGTCCTTCAATTACAACAACAACAACAACAAAACCTTAGTTGCAAAATAATTTGATGTCGGATAACATTAATTCTCATATAACATCGTGAAAGAAGAGAGAGAGAGAGAGAGAGAGAGAGAGAGAGAGAGAGAGAGAGAGAGAGAGAGAGAGAGAGAGAGAGAGAGAGAGAGAGAGAGAGAGAGAGAGAGAGAGAGAGTAAAATAATGATAATAATAAAAAATAGGTAGAAATAAAATTTTAAAAAAGCAAAGATGAAAAATAATAATAAAAATGATAGTAAAAAAGAATACAATACAATACAATATAGATATTCATTAGGATAATTAAATTATATTAATCTAAAAAAATGTTTAAAATACCTTGGTATTAGCAATTAAAAAGTGGGAAGATTATTTCGGTTTCGATACGGGAGTATATTCAAAATGAAGGACTAGGTTAAGGCAGAAGAATAAGAGTGACAATATTGGCGTTCTCATTTCAGTTATGGACTATTCATCTTACATTAGTTTAGGACGATTTGGAGATTTTCTCTTCTTCTTTTTTTTTCCCCTTAGTATAGGTACTTTGGTTGAATATTTAGTGCATTCTGTATAATTTTATCCAATTTCTAAATTATTGACTGTCTTCCCTGTAAATAGTTCTCCGGTAGGTGTGCAAATCGCATGATGACTTGCATCCTGATCTCCGCATTGTGTATTTACGACAAGAACCATTCAGAACCCGAACACATGATACTCATGTGTTTCACGTAATATTAAGACTTAAGAGCTAAGGGAACAATTTTTTATTTCCTGCTACTATCTTCTAACGAATGCTACAAATATTCCACAGGCCAATTTAGTAGAGTACAATTTTCTTCGGAGCGCAATAATATAATATATATATAAAGATGAATAGAATAGAATGCATGCACATGGATATTACAAACAAATTCTAAGAAGATAAGGTAGAAAATTTTACATCTACAGTCTCAGTAAACGGATCCGGACTTTTAATTCACGATCGGGAGAAGCTCACTCATCGCCCATTGCTAACTCCAAGGCATAATCGTCCCTTTCCTGCAGCAAACACAGGATCAATTAAGAAATCTCTCACTAGGTTTTTTGGTTTTAGACCCACTCCAATTTTTCCAATATTTTGTACTGTGAAAAAAGTTTATTGTGTTGTTTAACGTGGAATATAAATCTTACAATGGGTCCTCTAGCAAAATATCTTCCGAATTGAAGCCAATATACCTGCACAAGCAAAGGATGACATTTTTTAAAATCCAAATCACCAAGAAAGGTAAACTGATTATAATGCAACCGTCAGAAAGACTTTTTTACAGAGTACATCGAAAGGGCTTGATTTGTAACTGAAATCATCAACAAATCTTGTCTAAATTGATGGCAAACTAACATGTGGACAGCTCTTGTGGATTTCTAATCACAAGCTTTTTGCTTTCTGTGAGAAAGAACACGAACAACTTGAGAGACTAAAAAGAGATGTGCTTTTAGCTTTTAGCTTTCTTCAAATACTCATCCTTTTTATTCTTAAACATCACAAACGCAATTGTGTTGGTCGCTAATAAAATATACTCCCTCCGTCCCAGTTCAATTGATATTTATTTTCTTTTTTGGTCCGTCCCACATCAATTGATACTTACCCAAAATGGAAAGGAATCTTCACTATAAACCCCACTCATTCTCTCCCCTATTTTATTTTTTCACTCACAATATTCTCTCTCCTAACTATTCCTCCCACTCATTCTCTCTCCTATTTTACTTTTACACTCACAACATTCTCTCTCCACTTTTTCTCTCTCTTACCTTTCCTTAATATGTGTGCCATTTTTTTTGGTATC
Organism: Adenophora triphylla var. japonica; assembly: GCA_022495995.1. NCBI lineage: Eukaryota > Viridiplantae > Streptophyta > Magnoliopsida > Asterales > Campanulaceae > Adenophora > Adenophora triphylla. The sequence goes on along the minus strand of JAFEMH010000239.1, from coordinate 377,800 downwards.
TAATGAACTGGGACGGAGAGAGTAATATATAGATAACGGTTTAGGTACTATTACAAAAATGCAATCCAAAATTATTATTCGGCATCCAATCATTTGTCCTAACAATTTACAAGTTCTTAAGATGCTGAATGAGGAATAGTTTCAATTACTTACAAAATGTCAAATATTTAAATTTCTGCTGCCGAAGATTACATACTCCCTCTGCTCCTGAATAATGTCTCATTTGGTCAACTAAGTTGAACTTTGACCAAAAAGTTATGAAATTTGATTATCTGCTTATTATTCTGAAAATGGTTATTGATAAACCAACAGAAACACTCTTTATAACTATTTTTACATTTTCATGAACATAAATAATTTATCATTAAATGTTGGTCAAATTTCAATGAGAAAATTACGTCCTAATCCCTCAATATAATCAAAACTACATCTTAAAGACGTAAAATAACAATTCTACCTCCTAATCCTACTTTTAAAATAAATTAACCATATAATCCTTTATTCTATTTATAATATCTTAGAATGAAATAACTTACACCCCTCCCCTCCCATTCCCATGTCACACACACTCTCTCTCACACTTTCTCTCTCTAAGTTTTTCTCTCAACTTCATCTCTCCCGTCACCCTAATTCCGGCGAACTCCTCCCCTTCTCCACTTTCGGCGAACGTCACCCCCAACTCCGGCGATCTATTACTCCAACGACCGTCCACCTCCTCTACTCCGGCGACCGTCCACCTCCTCAACTCCGGTGACCCTCTCCTTACCCCCTCTGGCCATCCCTCTCCTCTGCGATCGAGCTTCCTTCAAGTTATCCACCTCTGACGCCGTCTATCTGCAGATCCAGTCACCCTCTCCTTACGAGATTCACTTTCTCCATCCTTTCAAAAGCAGATTTGATTTCTTTTCTTCGTGATTCACATCATCATATTGGAAGCTCTTTGGGCAACAATGTTCCATGGTGATTTGTATACGTCACTAGCAAACGGTCGGCTTCTTCCCATTTCCCCTACACATTGAGGTTGAACCTTTTACACCAATTTGGGGCCTTTCCCTTTCACATCATCATATTGGAAGCTATTTTGGTTTCTGCATTGCTGTTTATTTCGGGTGTTAATCTTTTTTTTTTTTTTTGAGCAATTTTCGGGTGTTAATTTTTGAATTATCCATCTGGGTTCAGTCCAATTGCATGATTTTCCTTGTGCATAATTTTCAAATATTAATCACAAACGTTCCATTTGGATTTTGCACAAATTTTGTGGTTTTGTTGATATGGTTGTTTCTGTTTCTGTATTTCTTTCTAATGTTTGGGTTTGGTCAACCAATGTTACAGTGCATTTATGATTTCTTCAGTATTGGATGTTAGTACAAAAATTTTCACATGGGCTCTTTCCCATATTAATGATTAACCTTGATCTTAGTTTGCTCCCTTATCTATTATCGGAGAATGAAGAAAGTGATCAAAGTATATCAGGTTGAATCTCATAGCTTTTCATTATTTGTTTAGTTTTCTCACTAGTAGCACAGACATACATTTTTCTTTAGTTACATGAAAATATTGAACATTTTAACGTATATGATGAGTAGAAAGAGTATTTTAGTGAACATGTAATATAGAGATGGTTTATTAGTTATCATTGCTTGCAATAGATTCCGATACATTGCCTATAAGTAGTTTGGTGCTTGAGATATACACGGGTTAGTGTCGAATATATTCCATATCATAACATTTTTTTGGAAGAGAAGAAAGCAGGGTTTTTTTGTTTATCGAAGTTTATCAATTGTTTGCTGAATAAAGCAACCGAAAAGTTTTCAGAAGTTCTCAATTGTTGTTCGTTGAAGTTGGTCGTGTTCTTATTATTTGACGATTGACAATTGAGAACTTACTGACAAGTTAAATTCTCAGTTGTTTGGTCGCCGGAGTTGGTCGTCAAAGTTGGTGGTGTTATTAGTAGTTGACAACTGAGAACTTACTGATAAGTTCTCAGTTGTTTGGTCACCGGAGTTGATCGTGTTCTTAGTAGTTTAGCTGAGAACCGAGAACTTAATAATAAGTTCTCAGTTGTCTGGTCACCAGAGTTTGATCGTGTTCTTAGTAGTTTAGCTGACAACTGAGAACTAAATAATAAGTTCTCAGTTGTTTGGTCACCGGAGTTGGTGGTTTCCGGAGTTGATCGTGCTCTTAGTAGTTTAATTAACAACTGAAAACTTACCGATAAGTTCTCGGTTGTTTGCTCACCGAAGTTGGTGGTCGCCGGAGTTGATCGTGTTCTTAGTAGTTTAGTTGACAACTGAGAACTTACTGATAAGTTCTCAGTTGTTTGATTGCCGAAGTTGATCGTGTTCTTAGTAGTTTAGCTGACAACTGAGAACTTAATAATAATTTCTCAGTTGTTTAGTCGCCGGAATTGGTGGTCGCCGGAGTTGATAGTGTTCTTAGTAGTTTAGTTGATAACTGAAAACTTACTGATAAGTTCTCTATTGTTTGGTCACCGGAGTTGGTGGTCGCCGGAGTTGATCGTGTTTTTAGTAGTTTAGTTGATAACCGAGAACTTACTGATAAGTTAAGTTCTCAGTTGTTTGGTTGCCGGAGTTGGTAGTCGTTGTAGTTAATTATGTTCTTAGTAGTTTAGTTGACAGCTGAGAACAATTTCTCATTGTTTTGTCGCAGGAAAGGTCGCCGGAGTTGATCGTATTCTTAGTAGTTTAGTTGACAACCGAGAAATTACTGATAATTTAAGTTTTCAGTTGTTTGGTCGCCAAAGTTGGTGATCGCCGGAGTTGATCGTATTATTAGTAGTTTAGTTGACAACTGAGAACTTACTGATAAGTTAAGTTCTCAGTTGTTTGGTTGCCGGGAAGGTCACCGGAGTTGGTGGTTGCCGAGGAGGTCTCCGTAGTTGGTGGTCGCCAAGGTTGATCGTGTTTTTAGTAGTTTAGTTGACAACTGAGAAAATACTGATAAGTTAAGTTCTCAGTTGTTTGGTCGCCGGAGTTGATCGTGTTATTAGTAGTTTAGTTGACAACTGAGAACTTACTAATAAGTTCTCAATTGTTTGGTCGCCGGAGAGGTCGCCGGAGTTGGCGGTCGCCGGAGCTGATCGTGTTCTTAGTAGTTTAGTTGACAACTGAGAACTTACTGATAAGTTAAGTTCTCAATTGTTTGATCGCCGGAGTTGGTGGTCGTCGGAGTTAATTGTGTTCTTAGTAATTTAGTTGACAACTGAGAACTTACTGATAAGTTAAGTTCTCAGTTGTTTAGACGCCGGAGAGGTCGCCGGCGTAAAAAAAAAAAAAGTTGCCGGAGTTTATCGCCGGAGTTAATGGTTGCCGGATGTGTTGACTGGAGAAGATGGGGAGGGGGTGACCTAAGGTGATGGTGGTTGGAGAGAAATTAAATTGATAAAGAGAGTGAATTTAGTAAAATGATAGGAGGGTGAACTTAGCAAAATGCTGGGAGGGTGTGCTCATTAAGCTAGGGATTATATGGTTAAGCAAAATACAACTTGTCCTAGGAGGTAATATTGCTTTGTTAGAGGGATTATATTGTAAATGCCTCAATTTCAATTTAGTTGACCAAATGCGACATTTATTCTGGGAAAGAGGGAGTATGCACTAAATTACTATCATCTGGATGTGCAACAGATTACATGTTCACAACTCATAAGCAGCCATGAAGGCAAAATAGTTGGAAGAAGCCATCCCATATACTTGGGGTCCACTAGATAAATCCTTTTGGAAAGCCGGTCTAAAGACCAATAAAGCAGGAAAAATGCATAAAATGTGTAGCCTGATATTGCAACACATTCTTAGCCCTTTATGCACATGAATCATAAATATATGCATGCTTAAGCGCTACCAACTAAAGCTAATAATTTGATAAGAGCTATAACTGCCAATCGGATTTGGACAAAAAAAAGTGAGAAAAGACAGAAGTCATGCGAGTTACCTCATCCTCATCCTGTGTTTCAACTTCAATATCAGAGGTCGGGAATCCCACACAGAGAAGTGCATAGCCCTATAGTTCAGAAAAAATAATGATTCATTCACGTGGTGGTTATTGAATTCAAGAAAGCAAAAAAGGAAAAAAATAAACATGCACCCCCGTCAAAAACATTTAGGAGTTAGGCTCGTAAAATAAAGAGACAGAGGAGGGATAGGTTTATTAGTAAAATAGCTGCTGATCATTGACTTCATAAATATGCTAAGTTACTTCAAAAGCTGAGATAAAGGTAATGAAAAGTAGTTAAATAAGCCAACTATATTAAGAACAGGTAAGAAGTCTCTGAAATAAATCAAATGACAAATATCAAAAGAAAAACTTCAAAAATAATTAGAGTTTAGAATATGCTCTCAGTCTCTTCATTTTGCAGGCACTCATTCTCGCTGTTCTTAGCAACTACTTCCTCTGTCGCCATATGAATGTCCCTATTCCATTTTTGACGTCCCAATTCAAGTGTACTCTTTCATCTCATTCAATGTCTCCTTATGCCAATTGTCTATGACACCCTTTTAAATTGTGGTAAAAGACGAGCTAGGTCCCTCTGATTTGACACAGCTAAATGACATTTGAGGGTACTACAGGAATTAGTTAAAAGAGGGAGGGATTACAAATAAATGATCAGAGTTTTGGGTCTATGGCTGGATGTCTACAAATGAACTAACAATTTTATTAGTGGGGACAATTGAACTTACATGGTTTAAACTAATAGCTTTGCACCATTCAATAACTTTTGCACGTGAAGACGTTCAACCAAAACAAATTGTTGGTTTAAGTAATGGTCTTACATGATCATGCAAGCCGAAGTTAACCCCACCAGATATCATTGTTTCTTTTACAAAGATTCTAGGCAATAGACTTTTGAGAAACAGGTGAACAGTAATTGAACTGGTTGACTGGATTACTTTGATATTTTGAATGCAGTCATATTTTCTATCTTATTCTGTTAATTACCTCATCTTAAGATGTTGACTGGATTACTTTGATATTTTGAATGCATAGGCAACAGAGAACATAACTTTGACTTAATAACTGGGTCATATTTCCCTAAATCAAGAGAACATTTGTCGAAATGAGAGTCAAACTAGAACCACATATTAACCATCTTAAGATGAGGTAATTAACAGAATAAGATGGAAAATGCTGAGCCCCAGTTCAAAGCAAATCCTCAAAAAATACAATTTATAGTAAAATCATCTTTGCCTGAATCAGAATGGAGTAGCATACAAACCTTAGCTTTCAATTCTGCAGATATCCCTAATGCTTCAGGCTGTCTAATCTCTCCAGACTTTATACGGACAGCACAGCTAGTACAACAACCTGCACCACTTCTTAGTTAGACAAAGATTTATGAAATGGCTACCCTGAAGTACAAGAAAGATTTTGTTTTTCCGTGATAGTACAACTGGGTTATCAGTACCAATAAAAAGTACAGTTATATCGAAAAGAGAACTACAAGTAGCATAGAAAAACATGGACAAATGAGATTCCTGATAAGCCCGACTTGATTCTTTTAGCAACAGTGCCAGAGAAGTCTTGAGTGGGAAAACACACACATACACAAACTCACAGAAAAATAAAAATTTATAAAATTGATGGTTGAGCAAGCATTTGCAACATGATATATAAAAGGGCACCCACCAACCTAGCATTATTCTCTGAATAATAGCTTATGTGTCGCATATATAATTCCAAAATATCATTCACAACTGACTGCTGCACATCAATAATTTCGAAGCAGACTTGAGATATGCTACGTGGGGCTACCCTATTTTGATGCACTCTCATATAAGATGTAAAGGGGCAATGTGTAATGACTCAAGTGCAAGATAGTTCATTTTGATGCCACTCATTAAATTACATGAAGATATAAGGCCGATGTTGTACAATGTTCAATTTACAATCATTATGTGTAATAGCAACCCCTTCGGACCTGCATGAAGAGGAAAACGCCAGCAGATGCACCTAAATTTTGTTGATGGTGGCTCAATTCAGGAAACTCTATGTATTTTGTAAGTGCAAATCCGACATACAGACCTCTAACTTAATAAGGAACTGCGTGCTAGCAGAATCAATGAGAGATAAATGGCTAGAAGGTGTGAGTTCACAAAATTCTCTAACTAAATGCCTTGGATCTTAAATATCTTCCAAGGAAGTCTGTATCACCCACTATATTGGTGCCGGCTTAACTGCAAGGATCAGTAAACTTCATTTATAGATTACAATTTTGCTCATATGTAGCCTTTAAGCCGCATTTGCAGATCCATGTAAACCAGCTTAAAGTAGAAGTTGATATAGTCAACTGCTTCCGTATTCAGACCTCGTGATCAGTGTTTATCCAGCCACAATTAGAGACCTGTTACGATACACACTTGTCCAAAGTATATACTTGCTATCAATATAACTGATAAGTGTATCGCTTAAGACACTTTACTGTAGTAACGTCATTGTCCCTAGCAGAGGAAACAGCACAGTCCCGAAGACAATCCTTGTTGTCTGATAATATTACAACAGAACACTTTTGAGTCTTTATATAATGAAGGATTTATTTTTTCAATGCAACATCAGTGACAAAAGTTAAAGAAAATGATATTTGCGATTCTCCACTACAATTAGAAACATCTAAAACAACAAAAGAGCCCATCTTATCTGATCAAAATGCCAAACTCAATGTGCACTTAGTACTTAACTTAAAAAAACAAAAGAATTGAGGTAATAACCTAATATCAAGAACCCGAATTCCACTCAAAGAGTTACCGTTTGAAAAATCAAGAATACTTGAGAGGTCCATAAGTACCTCGGAAGCACCCGTGAAGCCAAGCCAGTGGTATACCCTTTCAATCTTGGAGAGTGTCAGTTTAAACACCTTCAAGTTTTAGGAAAATGACCTTTTACAACAAAGAATATTAACTTATATATTTGACCCCCTTAATTTTGGAAAAAAGGTTTGCACTAAATCATTATTTTGACCCCCTTTTATACTAAACTTGGATACCCTAATTATAGTATCTACCCTAAAGCAATCTTGACCCCCTTTCCAAAAATTTATGGCTTCACCACCGTTAGAAGAAAACTTGGATGCCCTAATTATAGTAACAATTCATATCGTAGGGGTAGGGTCAGAAAAAACATGGGAATTAGAAGCTAAAATTCTTAAAATGAGACACTGAGTGGAACATCACGAAAAGAAAAGTAAGAATCTTTGAGTAGAATAACTGAACAAATTATCTTAGCTTGTGTTGTTGGATCGCATATACTAGCATTTTCTATTATCATGGTGCAATCAATTTTTTTTTAGTGCCAATATCACCACTATTTAGCTTTCATCCTAAATTACAAGCAACCTATGCATACAACACACATTTCCTGTACAATGAATTTCAAAATAAACACATCAAACTAAAAACAAACTAGCATTTGCAGTATAAATAAGTACATTTAAGGGAATATGCACAACTAAACATTGGCAATTTATAGAACAATACCGTGCCTGCAAGCGAATGGGAGCTCTATACCCTGCGATTCCCCAGTGTGTAATATATATTCATCCTGCATTCACATTGATCAAAAAAAATTAACTGAAATTCCTCAATTCTATCAAAATCAAACTCTTTCAGAAGCAAATTAAACTAAATCAACACATGCAGGGTAATGTGAGTACGAAAATGTTGGATAGTTCTAGAGATTTACGAGACGGAAAAATTACCTCGGGAACGAAGAATTCGTGGACGATGTCTCGTTGTCTATCGTGAACGGTGACTTTGTGAGTGGGCACTGACTGTGAGATACTAGGGGGAGTGGCGGCTGCTACCGGCGTTTGTAGCTCCGACGTAGGTTCAAGGCGAAATTTGGATGGGTAATTGATGGTGTTTAAGGACAGAAATCGACGGCGGAGTGAGGGATTTCGGTTAATTGATGAGCAGATATTACACGGAGATTGGAGACGAAGATCCATTGGATGACTCTCTCTCTATCAGTACTGGATAACGGAAAAGATTAAATAGTGACCGCGCTTTTCATTTCATTTTTTCCTATTGGCCCTGTTATCGCTTTGGGCTAAGGTGGAATGGATTGAGTATTTGACAAAAATATCGAATCGGACCTTAACACCCTTAGGGGTCGTTTGGTAGCCTGATTAGAGTTGGATATGATTATTAGTTCAATAATCTTGGTGTTTGGTAGGCTAAATGCAATGGAAGTAATAATCCTGGGTACAACTCGGATAAGCTTCTTATCCACTCTTATCCCCTCTAACCCCTTCATATTAATCCCCAAGAAAAGGGTGGTGTTATTAATTCACTGATTAATAATCTCCCACTATTAACACACTATTAATACAGAATAATTCTATCGATCTACCAAACGAGCCCTTAGACTATCCACAGTGGTTTAATATCACCCCCACATTTCATCTAACACTTTTTACACTTTTTCTCATTCACCTAATAATTCATCTATCCATTTCATCTAACCCCCAACAATAACTAACTTAAATGAGTGTTTATTTTTTGTGTTCAAATCAAATGAAACTTATATCAATTTGTAGGGAAAAAAAAATGATGAATTTTGGTGAAAAAAAAATTAATTTACTAGGTGATAATTAAGCTCAATTGAAAAATGAGTATTTTTTTTAGTGTCCAAATCAAATGAAACTTATATCAATTTGTAGGGAAAAAAAATTATGAATTTTGGTGAAAAAAAAAATTTTAAAAAAATTAATTTACTAGGTGATAATTAAGTTCAAAGATTTGGGATAAAAAAATATTTCGAAAATCCAACTGACCAATTACACGCTGACACTTGGCACAATCAGGAAAATCAAAAAAAAAAAAAAACAAACCCTGCGCCTCACGCGCCTATCCGGAGCGTGAGGCGCACGCGCCAAGGCCCCCTCCAATGCCAAGCCGACACGTGTCCAACTTTTTAAAAAAAAAAATTTCAACCGGGATGAAAGTTTTAATTCAGCCAACCCATTCAACTACCTTTCAGTTTTCCATTGCAGGGATTAAGTTGGATGAAATGGATTTCATCTCCATTTCATCCAACCCACTGTAGGTAGTCTTAGTTTAAATAAAAAAGTGTTATATCGAGGAATACATTTTTTTTATTTTTTGAAAAAAATAAAATAAAGATGGATATATAAAATTACTATTCCTGCCATCCACGAATGTCAATTTTTTTGTTAAATTTCCTCTTTATCAAACAAAAACCTAAAGACCGCCCTATTCTTCAGCACCTTGTGATCTTCTCAAAGATCATTACGAGCCCTCTCCGTCAATCTTTTTTTAGATTCCAAAAATCGCTCTGGTCAGGTCACGAACGGTATTCGATTGATTGGAGGAAATGGAAGAAAAGTATGAACTCGGACCCAAACGACTTCTCCTGATCTGAACGATTGAAGAAAGAAAGCTCTTTCTATGTGGACAGGCTTCCTCATTGGTAACAACTAATGTCGAAGTACCATTTACTGATCACCTTCTCCAACCTCGATGCTTGGCACGGCCTTTATCTACTACGTGCCGATCCACTTTCAAAGAGCAGAAAGAGGACCTGTGAATTGGTTGAACCTCCCTCGACAAAGAAGCTTGGGCGATGAGACTACGGACGACGCCAAAATAGACCATTTTTGATCTACATAAACCAAAGCCCATGTGTTTTGTTGCATTTTGTGCTCCTCCGCTTCAGTCCAGGTTTAATGATTTGGTGGGATCCACAGATGTATCAAGAGAAAATTTGAAAAAAAATTCGACATTCATTTAAAGAAATTTAAAGAAAGAGAAACTATAATAGATTTGGATTAAATTCTACAATGAATGTAGGATTCTTACAGCCTTATGATCCAAACTATGAGTTTAATTAAAGGAAACAAAATCATCATCGTGACAGTGATCTCTATTGCTAGCCGATACCATTCTTTCAAACCAAAGCTTTTCATTACAAAAACGACATTGTGAGAAGCGGAGCCCACGACTTCTATCCTCTCTGGGAGAATTCGAGCAAGAAAGTGTCCGGTTGGAAATATCGCGATCACTACCAAGAAAAAGTCGAGAAAATGTCGTCCGTAATATGGATCGTTTTGATTTGTTAGGGTCTTGAAATCTAATGCCAAGGCAACGATTGATGTAAAGTAGATCATCAATATTCGAAAAGGAATGGTATATTGTTGCAGGGTGTGTTTTGTTCTTGGCATTATATTTAGAAAGTTACACTTGATTAAAAAGAGTAAAGGAGTTATTGAAGATGATTTTATGAAATATTTTGATGTTATTGACAATAATATATCTACGATAATGCTTGTCCATTAAAATATTTGGTCAACACATTAGAATAGGGAAATGAAACTACTTTTTTATTCACTTCCTTCCTTTATTTAGTTTTTTTTTTTTTTTTAACAAGAAATAAAACATCTATTGGCAATCACAAATTGAAATGAGTTAGACTATTCACAAAGTTAGGAAGCTCAACCCAAATTTGAGAGTTGTCAAAAATACAACTAACCCTAAAAAAAATATATGCCAAAACGTTTGCATTACAAACATTACTCGATAATGAAAACAATTTAGATACCACTACCAGAAAAACAGGTTTTAGCGACGGAAATTTCCGTCGCTAAATCCAAATTTCCGTCGCTAAAATTAAACAGCGACGGAATTTTTCCGTCGCTGGTCCGTCGCTACCAGCCCGTCGCAGTGCTCCGACGGCTCAATTTCCGTCGGTATATTTTGATTTTACCGACGGAATTAATTCCGTCGCTGATTTACTGACATCAGCAACGGAAATTTCCGCCGCTGAAATTAATTTAATTTAATTAATTTTTATTTCAATGACGGAAATTTCCGTCGCTGAAAAAAATTAATTAAATTAAATTAATTTAGCGGCGAATATTCCGTCGCTGGAATAAAAATTAAATTAAATAAAATTAATTCAGCGACGGAAATTTCCGTCGCTGATTTAATTTATTTTAATTTAATTTTTATTTCAAATGACGGAATATTCCGTCGCTGATTTAATTTATTTTAATTTAATTTTTATTTCAAATGACGGAATATTCCGCCGCCGATTTAATTTATTTTAATTTAATTTTTATTTCAAATGACGGAATATTCCGCCGCTGATTTAATTTATTTTAATTTAATTTTTATTTCACCGACGAAATATTCCGTCGCTAATAATTCAATAAATAAAAAAAAACAAAAATGTCAAAATTAAATCCTTTTTTTTTTCAATATTGAATAATTTTTTTTATAATGATAAAAATGAAAAACATCAATTATAATATTTTTAAAAAACTAATAAATTAAAAAAAAATACATCTATAGAAAAATATCAAAATACATCAATTACAAATATCAAGATACGTAAATTAATAATATCAAAATACATCTATTACAATCTTTTAAAAATTAATTACAAATCTTTCAAAGAAAAAAATAAATATCAAATATTTGCAAATTACCACTACCACCATCCAAATTTTTAAAAAAAAAAATCAAAAAATGTCAAAACCCACTTCAACTACAACTCTCAAACTTCAAAATTCATCTTCAAAAATCTGTCAAAGCCCACTTTCAATTCGAAAGTAAAGGGGGGCGGATCGAGGGACGGCGGGTTTGGGGTAATAAATGGGAAGATAAAGAGAATTTAAGAATGTGAAATAAATGGGAATTAGCAAGTGAGATTGGCCGGAATTGTTGGCGGTTTGGGTCACCGGTGGTTGGGTCTTGAGAGACGAGCACGGCGAGGCGATTGAGGGAACAGGAGCCCGCCGGTGATTGGGTTTGGAAGGGGAGCGAGGCGAACGGAGATGAAAGGGATTGGGTTGTGAAATTGGGTAATTGAACTGAGAAGAAGGCGATTGTTGTTGAGGTTTGGGAGATAGAGAGAAAGGTGAGGAAGCGGTGGTAATTGGTGGAGGTGGAGAACAGCGGTGAAGAGTGATTTGGATGCGAGGGAGAGGGCTAGGTCGTTGTCTGCGATTTAGAGAGGGTTGGATTGGTTTTTGGGCTTGGCCAGAGAGGAGGGACAGTGGTGAAGCAGTGGGAAGGGACGCAGGCGATGGTGTTGGGGGAGAGCTCAACGAGGAACCACCAGAGGGACTCTGCTTTGCGTATATGCGTATAGAGAGAGAGTCTCCCACGGTTAGAGAGAGAGAGAGAGAGAGAGAGAGAGTCTCAGTGTGACTGTGTGTGAGTGTGTGTGACTGTGTGTGTTGAGTAATAAATGGGAAGATAAAGAGAATTTAAGAATGTGAAATGGTTTGTGAAATGGTTTTGTTTTTGATGAATTTAGACCATTGGATGTTTAAGGTTAATGGTTCAGATTGATTAGGGGATCAATCCACGTGAAAAGTTGTAAGCCAATTAAAAAAGAGGGTATCATGCTTTTGCAAAATGGATTTGGACCATTGGATGTTTAAGATTAATGGTCCAGATGATTAGGGGATCAATCCATGTGAAAATTTGTAAGCCAATTAAAAAAAAAGGTGTCATGCTTTTGCAAAATGGATTTGGACCATTGGATTTTATTGTTTTTGATATATTTAATGGCTAAGATTTTCCTTGTTTAATGACCATAATAATAGTAATATCAAAAATAATTTAAAATATAAAATAATATTATATAATAATAATAATTAAATAATAATATACCATAATAATAATATACTCCCTCCGTCCACATAGTTACTTCACAGTTACTGTTTGCGCGGAGATTAAGGAAAAAAAGAGAGACGGACTACCCTATATTTATTTTTTAATTTTTTTAAAATTTTTATTGACTAGAAAATAATATTTTAGCCTTTGTTAATTGGTGGTTTTTTTAGAAAAAGTTATAGAAAAAAAGATAGAAAAAAAACTAAACAAATGAAAGTATATAGAAGAAAAGTCAAAAGAGAGACGGACTACCCTATATTTATTTTTTAATTTTTTTTAAATTTTTTATTGACTAGAAAATAATATTTTAGCCTTTTTAATTAGTGATTTTTAGAGGTGGCCATAAGGTCATAACCGCCGGTTAACGGTTATAACCGGCGGTTAAAAATTTCGTTAAGTCCTAACCGTAACCTAACCGTTAACCATGTACTAACTGTTACGGTTATACGGTTCACGGTTATACACGGTTACACGGTTAAAAATGTGCCCTTTTTTTCCAGTTTGGTCCTTTTTTAACGGAATAGTTAACTGTTTTGGTTAACTTTTGTACTGTATACCCTTTTTTTTTTTTGAATAAAGAATACTATTTGAAATGTTACTTATTAATGATTTTTTTTGGAAAAAGTTATAAAAAAAAGTTAAGAATTTTTAAATAAATGAAATTTTAACGGAAAATGTGTTTAACAGATTTTTTTAACAGTTTTTTTTTTATTTTATTTTTTTGGTTAAGCAAAGCTATTTGAGAAATAATTATTTTAAAAAACAGTTTTTAACATTTTTTTTTGAAGAAAATATATGCCATTATTTAGGGGTTTTAGGGTTTTATGTGTCCCGATCTTGTGAAAATGGTATACAGCTACCTCGTTTATTTTTTTTTTAATTTTTTCTACATTCAAAATGACATTTAAAGTGTTTTTCATCTTTATGACTTTCCTCAAAATCCAAATGGAAATTGAGTTACAAATATGTGCCATTATTTAGGGTTTTTAGGGTTTTATGTGTCCCGATCTTGTGAAAATGGTATACGGCTACCTCGTTTATTTTTTTTTAATTTTTTTCTACATTATAAATGACATTTAAAGTGTTTTTCATCTTTATGACTTTCCTCAAAATCCAAATGGAAATTGAGTTACAAATATGTGTCATTATTTAGGGTTTTCAGGAATGTGTCCCGATCTTGTGAAAATGGTATACGGCTACCTCGTTCATTTTTTTTTAATTTTTTTCTACACTCTAAATGACATTTAAAGTGTTTTTCATCTTTATGACTTTTCTCAAAATCCAAATGGAAATTGAGTTACAAATATGTGCCATTATTTAGGGTTTTAAGGAATGTGTCCCGATCTTGTGAAAATGGTATACGACTACCTCGTTTATTTTTTTTTATTTTTTTCTACACTCTAAATGACATTTAAAGTGTTTTTCATCTTTATGACTTTCCTCAAAATCCAAATGGAAATTGAGTTACAAATATGTGCCATTATTTAGGGTTTTAAGGAATGTGTCCCGATCTTGTGAAAATGGTATACGGCTACCTCGTTTATATTTTTTTAATTTTTTCTACACTCTAAATGACTTTTAAAGTGTTTTTCATCTTTATGACTTTCCTCAAAATCCAAATGGAAATTGAGTTACAAATATGTGCCATTATTTAGGGTTTTAAGGAATGTGTCCCGATCTTGTGAAAATGGTATACGGCTACCTCGTTTATATTTTTTTAATTTTTTTCTACATTCTAAATGACATTTAAAGTGTTTTTCATCTTTATGACTTTCCTCAAAATCCAAATGGAAATTGAGTTACAAATATGTGCCATTATTTAGGGTTTTTAGGGTTTTATGTGTCCCGATCTTGTGAAAATGGTATACGGCTACCTCGTTTATTTTTTTTTTAATTTTTTCTACATTCAAAATGACATTTAAAGTGTTTTTCATCTTTATGACTTTCCTCAAAATCCAAATGGAAATTGAGTTACAAATATGTGCCATTATTTAGGGTTTTTAGGGTTTTATGTGTCCCGATCTTGTGAAAATGGTATACGGCTACCTCGTTTATTTTTTTTTAATTTTTTTCTACATTATAAATGACATTTAAAGTGTTTTTCATCTTTATGACTTTCCTCAAAATCCAAATGAAAATTGAGTTACAAATATGTGCCATTATTTAGGGTTTTAAGGAATGTATCCCGATCTTGTGAAAATGGTATGCGGGTACCTCGTTTATTTTTTTTTATTTTTTTCTACACTCTAAATGACATTTAAAGTGTTTTTCATATTTATGACTTTCCTCAAAATCCAAATGGAAATTGAGTTACAAATATGTGCCATTATTTAGGGTTTTAAGGAATGTATCCCGATCTTGTGAAAATGGTATGCGGGTACCTCGTTTACTATTTTTTTATTTTTTTCTACACTCTAAATGACATTTAAAGTGTTTTTCATCTTTATGACTTTCCTCAAAATTCAAATGGAAATTGAGTTACAAATATGTGCCATTATTTAGGGCTTTAAGGAATGTGTCCCGATCTTGTGAAAATGGTATACGACTACCTCGTTTAATTTTTTTAATTTTTTTCTACATTATAAATGACATTTAAAGTGTTTTTCATCTTTATGACTTTCCTCAAAATCCAAATGGAAATTGAGTTACAAATATGTGCCATTATTTAGGGTTTTAAGGAATGTGTCCCGATCTTGTGAAAATGGTATACGACTACCTCGTTTATTTTTTTTTATTTTTTTCTACACTTTAAATGACATTTAAAGTGTTTTTCATCTTTATGACTTTCCTCAAAACCCAAATGGAAATTGAGTTACAAATATGTGCCATTATTTAGGGTTTTAAGGAATGTGTCCCGATCTTGTGAAAATGGTATACGGCTACCTCGTTTATTTTTTTTTATTTTTTTCTACATTCTAAATGACATTTAAAGTGTTTTTCATCTCTAGTGGTTTTTTTTTAGAAAAAGTTATATAAAAAAGGATAGAAAAAAACTAAACAAATGAAGGCATATAGAAGAAAAGTCAAAAGAGGGACGGACTACCCTATATTTATTTTTTAATTTTTTTTAAATTTTTTATTAACTAGAAAATAATATTTTAGCCTTTGTTAATTAGTGGTTTTTTTTAGAAAAAGTTATATAAAAAAAGATAGAAAAAAACTAAACAAATGAAGGCATATAGAAGAAAAGTCAAAAGAGGGACGGACTACCCTATATTTATTTTTTAATTTTTTTTTAAATTTTTTATTAACTAGAAAATAATATTTTAGCCTTTGTTAATTAGTGGTTTTTTTAGAAAAAGTTATATAAAAAAAGATAGAAAAAAACTAAACAAATGAAGGTATATAGAAGAAAAGTCAAAAGAGGGACGGACTACCCTATATTTATTTTTTAATTTTTTTTAAATTTTTTATTAACTAGAAAATAATATTTTAGCCTTTGTTAATTAGTGGTTTTTTTAGAAAAAGTTATATAAAAAAGATAGAAAAAAACTAAACAAATGAAGGCATATAGAAGAAAAGTCAAAAGAGGGACGGACTACCCTATATTTATTTTTTAATTTTTTAAATTTTTTATTGACTAGAAAATAATATTTTAGCCTTTGTTAATTAGTGGTTTTTTTAGAAAAAGTTATATAAAAAAGATAGAAAAACTAAACAAATGAAGGCATATAGAAGAAAAGTCAAAAGAGGGACGGACTACCCTATATTTATTTTTTAATTTTTTTAAATTTTTTATTAACTAGAAAATAATATTTTAGCCTTTGTTAATTAGTGGTTTTTTTTAGAAAAAGTTATATAAAAAAAGATAGAAAAAAACTAAACAAATGAAGGTATATAGAAGAAAAGTCAAAAGAGGGACGGACTACCCTATATTTATTTTTTAATTTTTTTAAATTTTTTATTAACTAGAAAATAATATTTTAGCCTTTGTTAATTAGTGGTTTTTTTAGAAAAAGTTATATAAAAAAAGATAGAAAAAAAACTAAACAAATGAAGGTATATAGAAGAAAAGTCAAAAGAGGGACGGACTACCCTATATTTATTTTTTAATTTTTTTAAATTTTTTATTAACTAGAAAATAATATTTTAGCCTTTGTTAATTAGTGGTTTTTTTTAGAAAAAGTTATATAAAAAAAGATAGAAAAAAACTAAACAAATGAAGGCATATAGAAGAAAAGTCAAAAGAGGGACGGACTACCCTATATTTATTTTTTAATTTTTTTAAATTTTTTATTGACTAGAAAATAATATTTTAGCCTTTGTTAATTAGTGGTTTTTTTAGAAAAAGTTATATAAAAAAGATAGAAAAAAACTAAACAAATGAAGGCATATAGAAGAAAAGTCAAAAGAGGGACGGATTACCCTATATTTATTTTTTAATTTTTTTAAATTTTTTATTAACTAGAAAATAATATTTTAGCCTTTGTTAATTAGTGGTTTTTTTAGAAAAAGTTATATAAAAAGATAGAAAAAAACTAAACAAATGAAGGTATATAGAAGAAAAGTCAAAAGAGGGACGGACTACCCTATATTTATTTTTTAATTTTTTTTAAATTTTTTATTAACTAGAAAATAATATTTTAGCCTTTGTTAATTAGTGGTTTTTTTTAGAAAAAGTTATATAAAAAAAGATAGAAAAAACTAAACAAATGAAGGTATATAGAAGAAAAGTCAAAAGAGGGACGGACTACCCTATATTTATTTTTTAATTTTTTTTAAATTTTTTATTAACTAGAAAATAATATTTTAGCCTTTGTTAATTAGTGGTTTTTTTTTAGAAAAAGTTATATAAAAAAGATAGAAAAACTAAACAAATGAAGGTATATAGAAGAAAAGTCAAAAGAGGGACGGACTACCCTATATTTATTTTTTAATTTTTTTTTTAAATTTTTTATTAACTAGAAAATAATATTTTAGCCTTTGTTAATTAGTGGTTTTTTAGAAAAAGTTATATAAAAAAAGATAGAAAAAAACTAAACAAATGAAGGTATATAGAAGAAAAGTCAAAAGAGGGACGGACTACCCTATATTTATTTTTTAATTTTTTTTAATTTTTTATTAACTAGAAAATAATATTTTAGCCTTTGTTAATTAGTGGTTTTTTTAGAAAAAGTTATATAAAAAAGATAGAAAAAAACTAAACAAATGAAGGTATATAGAAGAAAAGTCAAAAGAGGGACGGACTACCCTATATTTATTTTTTTATTTTTTTAAATTTTTTATTAACTAGAAAATAATATTTTAGCCTTTTTTAATTAGTGGTTTTTTTTAGAAAAAGTTATATAAAAAAAGATAGAAAAAAACTAAACAAATGAAGGCATATAGAAGAAAAGTCAAAAGAGGGACGGACTACCCTATATTTATTTTTTGATTTTTTTAAATTTTTTATTGACTAGAAAATAATATTTTAGCCTTTGTTAATTAGTGGTTTTTTTTAGAAAAAGTTATATAAAAAAAGATAGAAAAAAACTAAACAAATGAAGGCATATAGAAGAAAAGTCAAAAGAGGGACGGACTACCCTATATTTATTTTTTAATTTTTTTTAAAATTTTTTATTAACTAGAAAATAATATTTTAGCCTTTGTTAATTAGTGGTTTTTTTTAGAAAAAGTTATATAAAAAAAGATAGAAAAAAACTAAACAAATGAAGGCATATAGAAGAAAAGTCAAAAGAGGGACGGACTACCCTATATTTATTTTTTAATTTTTTTAAATTTTTTATTGACTAGAAAATAATATTTTAGCCTTTGTTAATTAGTGTTTTTTTAGAAAAAGTTATAGAAAAAAGATAGAAAAAAAACTAAACAAATGAAAGTATATAGAAGAAAAATTAAAAAAAAATTCAGCGACGGAATAATTCCGTCGCTGTTAAATTAAAAAAAAAATAAAAAATATATAAATTATTAATGACGGAATTATTCCGTCGCTGATAATCTAATTTTTTTTTAAAAAAACAAATTATCAGCGACGGAATAATTCCGTCGCTGTTAACGTAAAAAAATGAAAAATAAATAAATTATCAAATGACGGAATTATTCCGTCGCTGATATTTTATTTAGCGACGGAATTAAATTCCGCCGCTGAAATTCCGTCGCTAAAACGAATATTCGTCGAATATTCGTTTTTAGCGACGGAATTCAGCGGCGGAATTTAATTCCGTCGCTAAATTTGGCGCCAAATTTATTCCGTCGCTAAAGCATAATTTCCGTCGCTAAATAGCGACGGAATGCTTCCGTCGCTGTTTATTCCGTCGCTAAAACACCAGTTTCTGGTAGTGTACAAAGCAAATCCACACGTTGTAGCCATATATTATCTCATACTCAAACCGATTCTCTCGTGCCTATCTTTCATCGAACACGCATCCTTACAAAATCTTCAGTTGCGTAGATGGCGGTCAAAGACAAACATGGACACTGCCTCAACTCCGCATTCAAAAAGTCAATACAATGAAAAGATTTCGAAAAGATTTCGCATTTACCAAACTAGTTAATAGTGCATTTGGATTAGCGATAATCAGCTAACCGAACATCAAAAGTATTGTAATATTCTTCAACCTTGAAAATGTAAATACAAAACAGAAAAGACAAAAGGCTCTTAACAAATCGGAGAGAAGAAAGATGCTCTCAACAAAAGAAGATAATACAATGACTTTCAATAAATGGAGAGAAGACATGAGATATAAAATGATTGATATCATAAATTCGGATTTCATGGTAGTTATTTGATTTAGATAAAAACCAAATTTTCAAATCTAAAAAACATATCATAAAAATATATCCCTAATTTCACAAATATTAATTGACATTGACAATTATTAAAAGTGAAATAAGGCATTTCACGCTCAATCAAAAAAAAGAGTAGAAGAATCGGATTGAAAAGCCCTTTATTTCGAGAATCATTTACTTCTCCATACCAAAGTGACTGTCGAAATAAATGCCGTTAAATTTGGACGAAAAAAAAATTACAATTTTTTTGGCAAAATTCCGCTAGGGCCCCTCTGCACAGATTTTTTCCCCGTTAAAGAAAACTTTTATGTAAATTCCAAATAAATAGTTATTCCCAAATTCAAATTCCCAGACACCCCTTGCTCTTGCTAGGCTTCCCTCACGTCATATCATTTCTCTCTCTTTCTCCGTCTAAACACACACACTCATTCTCTCTCCCCTTCTCCAGAAATGTCTACGACCTGCAATAGCAATTCCATTCGTCTTCCTTATCGTAGCAATTTAACCACACATTACCATTGCCACAACTCCTCAATCATGCTTCTAAGCAGATTGAATTTCCTCCCTTCCACAACCAAACTCTTCCTAGGCTTCCCAAAGAAATTCAACAACACCAATACAGAGATCCAAGTAACCACCGTAGCCGAAATCGCCATAGCCAAGGCAGCCGCCATAGACATCAAACCAAAAACTACACCCAGCAAAACGGAGGCGTAGATCGCTGGCTGGCCACCCACCATATGAAGAAGAAAAAGAACTTTGTGCGGCGGATTCATACCAAGAGAGTACGGATTTGAGAAGGTTCCATGAAAAGAAGAGGAGAATTGTGTAGACAGTAATGAAAAGACAAACCCACATTCTTATTTTGCTCATGAGTTTTAGGAGTAGTAGATATGAAGGTTCAGCTTCTACAGAGGTGGTGTTGTCTGCCGCTATGTATGAATTTCTTCAATGGAAGATGGGTTTTGATTCTTTGTATCTGGGATTGGATTAATACTGTTGTTTTTCCTTTCCTTCTGGTAATTGGATTTTGATTTCTTTGGGCTTTTCAATTTTGTTTTTAAGGTTATTTTTTGGGTGAAATGCAACTTTATTCATGTAGATGAGGATGGGAAGGGGAGGGGGGGTGGAAGGAAAGCACACTTGCAACATGCATGTGGGCCAAACATTAATCTCAAAATGAAATTGAATGTAATTGTTTAATATTTGAAAATTAGCTAACCTATTTGTATAATTCAAATATAAGAGTTTTAATGTGTATATTATGAGATTTATTTGTTGTTATTATTAAAAATTTTGATTTTTTTATTGAAAAAATTGTCTTATAAGTCAATTAGTAGAGACAAATAAGTCTTATAAGAATTGTAATGTGTAAATTATGATACCAATTCGTTAATATTGAAATTTTGATTTTTTGTTGTTGAAAAAATTGTCTCATAATTGAATTATAAGAGAAGAAGTAGTTTTATAAGTCAATTATAAAACAATTACAAGAGATGAATTAGTTATAAAAGGCAAATTGATTTTATAATTCAGCTACAAGAGTTTTAATGTGTAAATTATGGGATTAATTCATTGTTATTATCGAAAATTTCAATTTTTTTTTTTATAAAAATTGTCTTATATGTCATTTATAAGAGACAAATATATCTTATAAGTTAATTATAAAAGAAGAATTAGTCTTATAAGTCAGTTATAAGAGGGCGAGGGGTGTATATGAAATTTTAAATCTAGTGTGTCATATATTGAGTATGGATCTCACCAGAAGGGCATTAGAGAAAGTTGACCTTTTTTTTTCATGGATATTAATCATTGAGTAGGTCTGCTAACTATGGAGAAACGCGTTTCTCCATAACTATGGAGAAACGCGTTTTTAATAGCCAGAAGCTATACGTTTGATAATCAGAAGAAAATTTCTGGATATCAGTCTCAAAGGGTTCTGGATATCCAGAAGCTTTGGAACGGATATCCAGAAGCCTTTGGGCGGATATCCAGAAAAAATAGATTTGAAGCCAAATCCAAGGCCAAGACCAGAAATTGCTTATTGAAGATTTCTGGATATCAGAAACCTTCAAATGTATATCCAGAAACCATCAAATGAATATCCGTAAACATTTTGAAAGTTTCGGATATTCATTTTGAAGGTTTCTGGATATCCAGAAACCTTCAAATGTATATCCAGAAATCATCAAATGAATATCCAGAAACATTTTGAAAGTTTCTGGATATCATTTTGAAGGTTTCTGGATATCACTTTCATAAGCTTCTGGATATACTTTCAAAGGGTTCTGGATATCCAGAACCTTTGAGACTGATATCCAGAAGTAACCATGGGGCAAGGTCATGGCCAATACAAAAAGTTTCTGGATATCCTTTCAAAAGGTTCTGGATACCCGTAACCCGTTTCTCCATAACTTATGGAGAAACGCGTTTGTCCCTAAATTTTACGTTAATCATTACATTTCATAATAAAAAAATTGTTAAAGTTGAATTCTCATTTTTTTTTTAAAACGTCCTTTGTTTATTTGTTTCTTATCTGTTCTATCTCAATATCATATTAAAACTATTTCAATATGTATATGTACATGTATATCCCCTCCATGTCACTTTAAGCCAAACCAACTTTTTTAGCACAATCATTATTATGGAAAAGTAATACTCTTCGAGAAAGGTGTTATAAATACAAATATAAAATTTGAGAGAGAATGAATAGGAAAAATAATAAGTTAGGCCAAAATACGTTTACCATTCAAAGTAATCAGATAATTCCACTTTGCACCCCAAATTGAATTTTCTCCCAGAGAGTAACACTTTAATTTGCCTTTAGTCTCACTTTAACCCATGACCCCTAACGACGTTAGAAATTTAACGAAATTTGATCATTTGCATGCATGTCATCTGAGGGTTAGTTTAGTCATTCTTATTTTGACTTTAATTTAGATTTTAATTTATCATTCTCTTTAATATAAGAACTTTTGTATATATATAAAATATATAAGTATGATTAATATGAAAGGTAAAATAATAAATATCATATAAAATAATAAATTTATTTTATCAAAATATTTTTAATGACAACATAAAATAAAATAAAATTGAAGAACATAATTTTATAGATAAAAATATGTCTAAACTAACCTATAAAACACTACTAGAATAAATTAAAGTAGGGACAGACAACTTGGTGCAAATGGGAATGGCCAAGGTTGGTAGCTAAATAGGGACAAACATATTTGAATTAGGAACCGCCAGAATGTCCCCATGATGCACAATAATATTTGCTATCAAAATGAAGACCAACAACAAAATAGAGACCAATTTACTAGAATAAATTGAAGTAGGGACCGACAACTTGGGGCAAATGGGAATGACCAAGGTTGGTAGCTAAATACGGACAAACATATTAAAATTAGGGATCGCCAAAATATCCCCATGATGCACAATACTATTTGCTATCAAAATAAAGACAAACAACAAAATAGAGACCAACCACTACCATCTTAAATAGTTTTATTTATTAAAAAAATTAAAAAAGTAAATGCTATTGTCCGTCCCTCTTTTTTTCTATTTTATACTTTCATTTCT
The DNA here is from genome assembly GCA_022495995.1 of Adenophora triphylla var. japonica. Lineage (NCBI taxonomy): Eukaryota > Viridiplantae > Streptophyta > Magnoliopsida > Asterales > Campanulaceae > Adenophora > Adenophora triphylla. The sequence goes on along the minus strand of JAFEMH010000239.1, from coordinate 354,836 downwards.
TTAAAAATTATTAACTTTTTTATATGACTTTTTGTAAAAATTTTCCCTACTAAATAACATCTCAAACAATTTTATTTATTCAAAAAAAAAATTAAAAAAGTAATGCTATTGTCCGTCCCTCTTTTTTTCTATTATATACTTTTATTTCTTTAGAAATTATTAACTTTTTCTATATAACTTTTTGTAAAAAATTTTCCTACTAAATAACATCTCAAATAATTTTATTTATTCAAAAAAAAATTTAAAAAAAAAATTAAAAAAGTAAATGCTATTGTCCGTCCCTCTTTTTTTCTATTATGCACTCTCATTTCTTTAAAAAATATTAACTTTTTTATATAAATTTTTGTAAAAAAATTCTCTACTAAATAACATCTCAAATAGTTTTATTTATTAAAAAAAAATTTAAAAATTAAAAAAGTAAATGCTATTGTCCGTTCATCTATTTTTCGATTATACTCTTTCATTTCTTTAAAAATTATTAACTTTTTTTATATAACTTTTTGTAAAAAATTTCCCTACTAAATAACATCTCAAATAGTTTTAGTTATTCAAAAAAAAATTAAAAAAGTAAATGCTATTATCAGTTATTATTTATTATGGGACGGAGGAAATATAGTCCAACGAAAAAATGACATAATAAACTAAACGACATGAATAACTTTTCCTTTTAAAAACAAGTTTTCTTTTAATTTTGCTGTCCTTTTTAAAAAACAAATTTCCTTTTTCTTTTAGAAATAAATTTTCTTTTAATTTTTTTTATAAATTTCATCCAATTTATTTTTTACTTTTCCTCCTGTTCCCTCCACATATTTTCCTCAAATAACATCTTCCCTCCCGATAGCTTCCCAAAACCGCGCCTTAACAATCCAATTTGCTTTGATTTTTCCCCAAAAATTACTTCCCTCCCCGTAGCTTCCCAATACCGCGCAATAACAATCCAATTTGCCTTGAATTCTCAAAAACTTGGCGCAATAACAATCCAATATTCCGGAGAATTCTCAAAACCCTGGCGCAATAATAATCCAATTTTGCAGTAATCTTCTCTGCGTATAGGGTTCCTTGGCGATTTCCATTCATCAATCGCTGCAACAGCTAATGGTATGGATTCATCGTCCCATTTTCACAAAAACATAAGATTTTTTATTGGTTAGACTACTGTCATGATGCCACTGAATCTGTATTCTTGTTGATTTTGATGATGCAGGACAATTTATTGGTTTCTATGGTTCCAAAAGTTCTCAATTTCAGTCAAATAACGATGGGGTATGAACAGTTTATGCGCTAAGTATCTGTGGAAAGTCCAATTTAGCAAAGAAAATTATTGTTGTATATTATTTCCACTTTAGCATATATATTTTCACTGTAATGGGATTATTCTTTGTAGTATTTCATATAAAACAGGAACTCATTCAGTTTTTTTTTTTCAATTTTTGGTTTTCCAAGAGTAGTTTTTTATTTCTTAGTATAAACTTTTACTGTTTCATTTATCTACGACTTTCAATCCATGATAGAAGAGATCATGTTCCTCTACTATCTGTTTGATTGTTAAACATTTTAGCAAGGAAAACTCATGTCTCATTTGTGTCCTACCTATCTATGGTCTTAACAATGATTGGAAGCAACTCTTTTTGGTTAGAACAACCCTACTTTTCATTGAGAAATGAAGTGGTGTACTTCACTTCCTTGTCAGGAGCTACCTCCGTGCTGATCCTTGCCTTGTGCAAAGTCGATCTAACATTCTGCTCATCTCCTTTAGTTATTCAAACTAAGTACCTGTCAATTATCTGCTCAGATATATGTAGAGATTGTTACTTTCTGTTCATGTGAACATTAACTTGCACAGTATTAATGGCATCAGCTCATTTTGTTAAATTGTTTATTATCAACATGAAACTTCATTAACTCAATTATTTTGCATCACGTTTCACAGTTTTATGCCCATCCATTCTGGGGCAGAGACAGATCTTCGGTTCGTATATTGTGCAGGTAAGAAGAAAGGCACCATGCATTTTCCTTTAAAACTGTCTATATTAAATTATTGTGCGCCAAGTTTCACTGTAGCTACTTTATGCATCAGCTGCCATCAGTTTTATGCTGGAGAACTGGAGTGGCATGGATAAAGAGAAAGCCAAGGCCTACGTATTAAGTTGCAAGGTATGTTCTGCATCTGACCTATTAGGTTGTTCATGTTGTCCTTTTCGGCAATTATATTTTGTAGCTGCTCCCATCCTAGAAAGAAACTTTTATGAAATTCTAAATGAGTTGTTTACTACTCAGATTTCATGCTATATAGTACGGAGTATACTTTAATTAATACATTTCAATTGAGTCATTTGGAAATAGACTCCATTTCTGGATATCCTCAAAAGAGAAGGAAGTAGAGGTTCTTTTTTTTATTGGGTTCTTGCAGTGAATGAATGTGTCTATGAATTTACACGAAAACCTAGTTTTGCAGTCATATGATGATGGTTTTGGATTAATTCCTGGTTCAGAGTCTCATGGTGAGTGGATAAAAAATCTATATTCTTGTTCGATATATGCTGTCACATTCTCATTGTCTCTAAGTATTGGACTGAACAGTGCACCTGTGTTTGCCTTTCTTGAATGCTATTTACTTGTAATGTCATTTGTTTATCTAGCGAATTACACAATGGTTTACATTTTTTTTTTTGGAGAGTGCCGTAATGAGTTTCATTGTTGTGACCAATGGTATATTAAATGAATGTAGTTTATACTGTTTTCCTTTTGGCGGATGATATTATCGCCTTCTTTGAAAATTATACCATACCATTGATTGTGCATGTTCACTTAGAGAATAAGGGCTCTCCTGTTATTTCATATGCTACAGAGTTTAGGTTGGGCAAACTCGACGTAAAAGGCAATTTGTTCTTGAAGATTCCCAATGGATTCTTCCAAAGGCTCCTCACAATATAAGATACGGAAGTAGTAGATTTAGTCTTCTCATAGAATGAGATGTAAATCATCCTCTTATTCAGGGGCAAGTTTTTTTTCTTGTGCATTAGATCTAATGCCTCGCTGTAGAGCTGACTTAGTTAAGGTTATTAGCTAGGACACAACCTTACAGAAGGCCTACTTAAAATTCAAGAGAATAATCTAGCGATTCTCATATTAGCTCACTCAGCAATGTTGATAGTTCCATATATCATTTATATTTTTGGCAAGGAAGATATCTAGACTGTACATTGTTCAATGAATAACTCAATAGGACCCTTAACTCATGCTAGATAAGCAGCTGGACTTTATGGGATTGTAATTTCCTGAAGTGCATATGTGTAGGGCTGTTACACGTCGCGAGCCTGTTCGAGCTCGGCTCGGGCTCGGCTCGAAAAAAGCTCGAGTTCGAGCGGGCTCGAGTTGAACTCGAGCTCGAGCTCGAACCGATTTTTAAGCTCGTCATTTTTTCGAGCTCGGCTCGTGTTCGGCTCGTATGTTCGACGATCTTTGTTCGAGATCGACTCGTTTGAGCTCGACTCGGGCTCGGCTCGTTAAAAGCTCGAATGAATTTTAGTATATACATATATATATATAAGCTCGTTTAGGCTCGAGTTCAATTACAACTTGAATTAGGGCTCGATAAAGCTCGTTTGATTTCATATTTTTTTCAAAAAATAAGTCGAAGCTCGAGCTCGGCTCGTTAATACTCGAGTTCGAGCAGCTCGCGAAAAGCTCGCGAGCCGGCTCGCGAAAAGCTCGAAACTTGATTTGAGCCGAGCTCGAACAAGAATTCTGGGCTCGAGCTCGAGCTCGAGAAAAGCTCGAGCTCGTTTAAAAGTTAACGAGCTCGAGCTCGAAACATCAAAAGCTCGGCTCGGCTCGGCTCGTTTATGTGATTGAGGTTGGTGAAAGCTTTCTTTGCCTTTGATTTCTACACTTTCTCTGACAACACCTCAATATTTGTTGCTTTGTATCGTTGTTCTACTAGTATATACAGTATGTGATTTACTGAAGGAAGTGGAACATAACCTCTAAGCTTCTATCCGTGCCAAAATTATTGTTGTACTCATGGATGGTTCTTGCTTCTAGAGTCACAGGTGGAGCAACTTATTGCGATGTTGCATCTCTCTGGTTGATGGGATTCATTTGGAGATGATTTGATATCTAAAGGGACATCGACTTGCATTATTGATGTGCCTTTGCTTCTGGATTGGATCTTGCAGGTACATTTCCCGTTCAATTTATTGGGAATATAATCATAACCATAAGTTATCAAGGATTAAAATTATATAATGAAGCCATATATTGGAAACATTGAACAAATGAGCATCGTAAAGTTCCAAATTTAAGCATAGCTTCACATGATCACATTCTTTATTTTGATGAAGCAACCTTACCTGATTTTTATTTTAGGCAATTTTGTGTTTATGCTATGCAAATTGATTTAGTTAAGTCTACTTTGGTTGCAGAGGCAAGCAGTTGATGGAGGGTTCCAAGATAGACCTAACAAGTCTAGTGACACATGTTACGCCTTTTGGTGAGTTCACAGCAACCGTTGATACATGATTTTGGATTTGGATTTGGATTTCTTGCCCTTTTGAGTGGTGCTATGCTTCTGTAGGGTTGGAGGAGTTCTGAGGATCTTGGGGGCCCATAAATTTATTGATGAAAAAGCTCTACGCGAGTTTTTGTTGACTTGCCAATCCAAGGTCTGTTACATCGCCATTTTATTCCATCCATTTCCTTAGAGAAATTGTCTTTCCCCCTGGATTTCTGTATAAAGTAGATGAAATCGAATAAAACAAAAATAGGGTATTAGGGAATCCTTAAATGTGACTTTTATATTAGCATCATCTACCTAGACTACCTTATGTGAAGGAAGTATCTTATTTTTCCATTTATATTTATACTCCAATATTTAAGTTTTCAAGCTATTGTTAACCGCATCCTAACAGAAGCAAACTGCTAGCATGTGGCTGACTAGGATATTAAAACTTTGGCTATCTTGACAATTGGGATATTTCTATACTCCCTCCGATCTAAAATAAATGTCATATTTTGACTTTCTTTATCAACTTATTTGAACTTTGGCCAAAATTTTATGAAACAAAGATATTCATGAAATTGTTAAAGCTGCAATCGATAATATTCTTAATGGCTGACTAAGGTTTTCTTTTTCTTTTCAAGATATCTTTTTTCCTCTACCTGTTTTCCCTGATTAGCTGCTGCTTTACTGAAAATAAGAGAATATATTTACTTCATGGGTCTTGTATCAATTTTCAATGCTGATTGTCAAGTATTCTCTATATTCTGATTTGTATAACTTACTCCTTTTATGCATGGTCTGTAATTCTTGTTTTGTTATTTTTAGGATCAATATATAAGGATTGCTCGAGAAAAGACAATTTCTGATGGTTCGATTAGTCCAGATGATGCCTTAGATACTCGCATCCCCTTAAATCGCGAAGCATGGCAAGCTGTTGTTGTCTCTTTCTATGAATATAAAGGAAAGAGGGTCAAGAGGGGCGATAGAATATTTGGCTTAGGGCCTCATGGAAAAAAATTCCTGAAGCTGCCATCTTCAAGCCGCTCCAGTTCATCGCTATGTCAATCATTGAGCCAAACTTCCAATCCTTCTGACGACCCAGAAAAGGAACAACTACGGGAAGAAGTTAGCAGTCTAAAAGAAATGATGCACCAAATGATGGAGCAGGAGAAGGAACGGGATCATCGTGAGCAACAACAACAGGAGGAGCAACGACAAAAACAACAACAGTACCAGCAGTGGCACATTCAACAAATGATGGGCGGTGGTGGCGGTCCCTATCAAAATCAACAAAGGTTCAATCCGAATTGGAGCTCCCCTGGATTCATGAGTTGTATCCCTCCTGGTGGTATGTTCATTCCTCAACAACAACAACAATTACAGCCACAACAACAGTCATTTCAGCAACACATTAGTCATAGTTCGAGCTCCAATCAGTGTGGTGTTGGTACAGGTATCGGTATTGATACTGGCCCTATACTTGATATGTTATTGGATTTTAACTTTAATTTTTTTGGAGATGTTAGTGGTAATAGAGGAGTTGGTGGAGGTGTTTGTGGTACTAGAGGAGAAGGAGGTTCTACTACTGCTGCTGGTAGTGGTAATGGAGTAGAAATTTAGAAACAAACAATTTTAAATTTATTTTGTAATTAATATGCTCATTTGTTTTGGATGATGTTATTTTGAATTGATAAAGGTATTTTGTTTTTATAAAATCTTAGTTTATTGTCCGATTAATTTTATTTTGTGATATTTCTCATTATTGTTAAAATATATATAATCAGTAAATATTAATATTTTAAAAATAATTATATTTATTGATTTTTTCCGTATTTGGAAATGAAGAGATGGTCCCTAAATTTAAAAATGGAAACCAACAGTTGGGGACGAACATTTTAGGGACAAAAAAATAGGGATGGACTGTTTGTATCAAATTTAAAATTGGTGACCATTTGTTGATCCTTAAATGGGGACGACCTACTCCTATGGCAACCAACAGGTGGTTCCCAAATGGGGATGAACAATCTCGGTCAATTTTAGCAACCAAAAATTGGCAACCAAAATGTTGATCCCCAAATAGAAAAATAGGGACAACTTTGTACATTTAGAAATCATTTTGTCCGTTCTTGATATAATTTATTCTAGTAGTGAAAGAAAAAGAAAAAGAAAAAAAAATTCTCACTTGTCTGGATTCATCCTCCCATTTCATTCGAACATTCAATTTTTCTTCATCCTCCATAACCACCCATCATCCTTCTCCATCTTCCATCACCCATCTCATTCTTCATTAAGTTGATTACCCTCCCCCCACCCCTTTATTCTGAGCCTAACACACCCACTTATTTCATGTTCATCTTTCCTGCTCTACCCATCTTCGTCATTCCTCTCCTACCCATTCCATGTCTTGTCTCTTTTTCCACCTTTCATGTCCGCCTCCCCTTCTCATGCCCGCCCTCTCCTTGCTACCTTCAAGCTTCTCCTCTCTATCTTCAATCTCAGACCACTTTTATCCATCTAATCAAAAATTAATTTTCAGATCTGGGTTACTGGAATTGTTGGTAATTGGGAGGAACTATTTTAATTTTTTTTCCTAATTTTTCTTTGTTTTGTGAAATTGGTGATTTTAAAAGAATGTTGGTGGTGGTGGCCAAATTTAGGTGGCGTAGTGGTCGAAATTATGAGGAAAATGGTGGTGGTGGCCAGATCCTGAGGAACAATGATGATGGTGGTTGCTGACAAATGGGGTTGGGAGGAGAAAGTCCTCAATAACAAAATCACATTAGAAGTCATGGGTTAAAATGGGACTAAATGAAAATTAGAGTGTTACTCTATAACAAAATTCGATTTGGGGTGAAAAGTGGAATTGGCTCGATATTTTGATGGGCCGCGGGGTTAAACGTATTTTGGTCAATAAATTAAAGAGAGAAAAGGAGTGATAATTTATGACAAAAACTTATGTGAGAACACTATGACCCGTCTCATGGATGAGACGGGTCATTTTTGACCCATGACCCAGCCCATTGAATCAGCTCCAGCCCACGTTGTTGAGTTCCGTAAATCATATTCACACCCAACAAAACCGACACATGAAAACTGAGGAGGCAGATTGCTTATTTTAAGACTTTCTCTCTCCCAAATCCCCATTTCCCTCACCTCTCTCTCTCTCTCTCTTCCAAAGCTCAGATCTTCATCCCTCACACTAAATTCTCTCTCTCTCACACACACACACACACTAAATTATCTCTTTCACACAAACACGCACTAATTTATACTCCCTCTGTCCCATGAAAATATATAAACTTTCATTTTTGGGCGTCCCACAATAATATATACTTTCCTAAAATGGAAAGAAATCTTTACTATTTTCTCCACTCATTCTCTCTCCTACATTATTTTAATACTCACATCACCATTATAATTTACTATTCTCTCCACTCATTCTCTCTCCTATTTTATTTTCACACTCACAACACTTTCAATATAATATTTCCTCCTTAATTCCCGTGCAAAACCCAAAAGTCTATAAAATATGAGATTTAAAAATTTATTTTAAATGATTATTTTATATTTATATATAATCATTTAAAAATTATAGTACAAAACATCTAATTATATACTTATGAGATTTAAAAATTTTAAATGATTATTTTATATTTATATATAATCATTTAAAAATTATAAATAATTATTAGTTGATATTGCTATAAGTAATAGTACTACACTTGTGAAGTAATAGTGTTTTTTTTAACTAATAATAGTTTTAGGAACTGTTTTCATTTTGAGTAATACTTCTCATTTGTTTAAGTAATAGTTGGTATTGCTATAAGTAATAGTACTACACTTGTGAAGTAATAGTGTGTTTTTTTTTTTAACTAATAATAGTTTTAAGAACTGTTTTCATTTTGAGTAATACTTCTCATTTATTTAAGTAATAGTTGGTATTGCTATAAGTAATAGTACTACACTTGTGAGGTAATAGTGTTTTTTTTTTTAACTAATAATAGTTTTAGTTAATATCCCATTTGGTTAATACTTCTCATTTGTTTAAGTAATAGTTGGTATTGCTATAAGTAATAGTACTACACTTGTGAAAAGTAATAATGTAATAATTGTATGCATATAAAGTAATAGTTTGTATACTATTACTTTTTTTAAACCACTGAAAAGTCAAAAAAATAATATAAAAACTAAAAAAAAAAAAGCAAAAACTTTCAAGTAAATTAGTTAGTCCCAGCTCACACAAAGTATCAATCAAAATCCAATCACAACAATCTAACCCTACCTCTATAATATACTGCGCAACATCACCAAAATTGTTTAGAGCCGCCCATTGAAGCGGGAAATAACCATTACCGTCCGGTACAAATACGGAAACGACGTCCACTTCAACGAATTTGCGCAATTTCTCGAAATCTTCGTACGCGGAGGCGCCGTAGATGTCAGCTATGACGACTTGTGCCGGGGTTTGGTCGGAGGGTTTGACTTGGGTGGAATCTGAGACGATTTCGATTTCTGATGAAGGCATTTGAATAAATTAGATACAGCTTGAAGAATATCAGAAGCGGAGTTTCGAAAGTGAGGCACAATCTTGGTGGTGGTGTTGTTATTGAGTAGATAGAAATCAGAGATGGCCATGGATATGCTTGTCTTGCTCATCTTTCCCACCGTAGCTTCTGATATTCTTCAAGCTGCATCTGCTGGTGAATAAATTAGATACAATTAGGGTTTAGAAAGAGGATGAAAATTGATTAGATGAGATTGGTTGAGTTGAAAGCTGCTTTGAGAAAGTGAAAACGAGGGGAAAAAGGAGTTTGTAGGATCCTGGAGAGAAAAATAAAATTGGCAAGAGGCTGTCACGTGATGGGTCATGCCTCATGAGTCATGGGTTGACCTGTCTTATGTATGAGACGGATCCCCTTGTTCTCATGGGAGACCATCTCATAATTTATTAATTTATTAATCGACGGGTTATCCACTGAAATTTATTTAACAATTAGTTGAAATAGGGGACAATGTATCAATAATTGAACTAACAAATTTTAGTAGACAAACCCTTTACAACCAACAGTATATTAATACAAGAAGAACCAATCAAAATTGGTTCATTAGTTTTCTGCCTTCACTCATTTCCCTTATTTTTCATAACCAAACATGGCAATATTTCCATTCACCGTGAAACGCCGAGCACCAAAACTAGTCGTTCCGGCAATCCCAATTCCCCGTGAAATAAAACAACTCTCCGATCTAGACGATCAGGACGGCTCTCGGTTCCATCTTCCGGTGATAAATTATTACCGAAAACACCCTTCACCGGAGCAAAAAAATCCGGCAAGAATTCTAAGAGTTGCATTGAGCAGAGCTCTGGTTTATTATTACCCACTTGCGGGTAGGCTAATCGAAGGTGAGAACAGAAAACTTATGGTGGACTGTAATGGCGAAGGAGTCTTGTTTATTGAAGCGGAGGCCGATGTGTCGCTAGAGCAACTTGGTTATACAGTCCGGCTGCTGCCGTCTCCATGCATGGGGGAGTTTCTTCATCAGGTGGCTGGCTCCGGCGGGATAGTGGGTTGTCCCTTGAGGCTTATTCAAGTGAGTTGAGTTTAATATTTTGTTTTTACTTTTCCATTATACTAGTCAGTAACCCGTCGGTACCCGACGGTGAATAATTTTTTTTTATTAAGTAAATAATTATTTATGTGTTTTAATTGATTTTTAAGTAACAATATAAATCGAAATTGATAATCAATGTAGCGGATATTAGGAGTATAATTAATACAGAAAAAAGATGTTGACACATGATGTAACGTGGAAAGCTCTTGAGACAACTATCTCGCCGGCACAAAAAGTGTGTGCCTAAGTGTCAACATAATCTCTTCCATCTCCTATATATTTAAAGAAAAACAAAATAAAAACAAAGAAAATAATAAGAAATTTCAATACTTTTGTTTAACCACAAATTGTGCGACATAAATTATCAGAGTCTGTCGAAAACTTCCTTGTAGACTACATTCAGCGTCTTGTCATACGTTTGAGCATCTGAATCACAAATAATAACTTTAAGTCCTCTCTTGCTGGTTACTCTGGAAAATGCTACATAAAGTTATCCGTGACTGAAAACAGGTTGTGAAAGATATAGTCCTACATGGGAAAGAGATTGTCCCTGACTCTTGTTGATTGTCATAGCAAAAGAAACGGCAAGTGGAAATTGCCTTCTTTGGAATCTTACCGAAAATTTTGTCACATCTGACGGAGACATTATCATTCTAGGAATAAGCACCTTCATGCCAGCATTCTTTCCCGAAAGCATCTTGGCTTCGACTACGTGCTTACCTACATATATGTAACAAAATTAAGTATTAAATTATATGTATATAAAAAATAAAAAATTACTGTATTTACCTAATTGAGTGACAATCATTCTCGTGCCGTTACACAATTCAGAAGCTTGATCAAGATTTCTCAAAAGCATTACTATGCACTCAACCTTCAGCTTAATAATGTGATTTGTCAATTTAGAACACTTGATAGTGTAAATTCAGGTGAGAATATATCTTCAGCATCATTTTCATCATCCTCATCCTTACAAATGGCATCAGAACTCATATATTCAACTTCGTCTTCCGGAAAGAGTGACATGACATAATCATTTATGTTATCGACAATCTCATTTGTTGGAGCAAGCACAGCTCTAGTCTGGAAGAATCCTTCGACATCCATATTTTGCAATAAGTCAGGATATATAGATTTGAGTATTTTTGCAATAGGATCTGAAGCCTCACGAATCAATATATCATCAGGAAGGTTAATGTCAATTTCCCCGTCACTCAAGAGCCACTGAGCGAAATCTCTTATCTCTTCGGAATTATGAGAACTAGAATCACCCTACATTAAGTTAAATATATACAAATTACTTAAATTGAAATAAAAATATTTAAGTAGATGAATAAAGGCTATTTAAGAATTACCTGCAATCTCATATTATGCGTCAATCTGAGAACCTCACAGTCATTCCATATTTTGAATGAACAGAGTGCAGCATGCAATATATCATGCCTACTCCCTTTAGGAACAACAGGTAAAATCTGTCCGAAGTCACCACCGAATACAATAACTAAACCACCAAATGATTTATTGGAATATCTCCCCTCGAGTGTATGAATAATATCTCGGAGGCTACGATCGAGAGCCTCAAAACAATGTTTATGAGCCATTGGAGCTTCGTCTCATATAATTAGTTTGGTTTTCTGTAGAAGTGCTGCCTCATCCGTACCCGACTTTAGTTTACTGCAAGTTGAGCTCTTGTTTACCTGTATCGGATACCGAACCTAGAATGCGCGATCCTACCTTTCGAAAGGAGCAATGAAGCTATGCCACTGGAAGCAACAGGAAGAACAATATCTCTCCTGCTCCTTAATGCAGAACAAAGTGTTTTCCATAAGAAGGTCTTTCCCATACCACCATAATCATAGAGGAAAAACACACCACCGTTTCCTCGATCAACAGCCGACATAATTTTATCATAAACACTCTTTTGCTCGGCTGTTAACTGAGGATGTAATCTGAAGTGCTCAGCTTTCATCTCATCAATATCATAAGATGTCTCATCTAGAATGAGCTTATTTATCGCATCACCAATGATATTGCCCACCGGTTTAGGCATGTCTTTAAATTTATGGAGACTGCTGCAATTCTCGATCAGTAACTTCTCAATTTCCGCCAAAGAAAGATTCTGGACCTGTTCATTAATTAATTTCAAACCTGAAATTATAAAAAACAAAATAAATATATTAATATAGATAAATATATAGAATCATATTGTATAACTGTAAAGTAGAAATAAAATCATAATTGATATTTATTGTAAAACAAATATGTAAACATGGGACGGAATACCCGGATTATCGTGCATCCTCCGATACTTGTACTCTATATCATCAGATAATAAGTGCCAAGTCTTCTCCCATACCTCTCCCGGATTCGACATACTATTAGATAGTAGCAACATAGAAAATAGTCTTCTCAGACTATCGGGCAACCTCCAATGACTCGCTTCTATAATTCCATCAACATATTCCTTGTCATCATCTAATAATCCCAGAGCGTAACATGCAGATTTGAAATCGGGATGAACAACGTGATTTACAGTTCTCAAATCCTTGAATTTCATGGGACCTTCTACATGATTCAACATTATCCTGAGGTAATACAGTTCTCTGTAATTCATTGGAACATGATAAATACGCCCCAGTGCAAAACGTTTATCTTTCCTCGGACGCCATTCACGTTTAGTTTTATCCCATACGAAATGATGAGGAAATTCATAGTATTTATATTTTCGAGCCTCTGAATGAATACTGTTATACTCCATCCACTTCATAAATTGAGATTCTTTAACTGTCGCTTTATCAAAAACATCAGGAAGAAAGTCTCCGTCCTTGAAGGGGATACTATGGTCACCCTCCAAGTGAAAAGCCAAGCGCTCAACAGGAGGGGTCCAATAATGTATGTCGAATCCGAAAATCCTCCACATAGCTTCACACGCAGAGACATATCGACAATCAATTTGCCTTTTCACCTCATCATTTTCGATTGCAAGGCATATCCTGTCGGTTCCCTTGTTTATATACTTGAACAAATACTTGATTGCCTTGCTCTGATTGCAGTACTCGACATTTATGTGAGCTTCGTACTTTAGCAAAAGATATGGATTGAATGGGACAAGCGAACAATTGTCGAGAGCAACTCCACCCTTATCAATTATGAAACCCGTGTCTCTTCGCCTATATACATGATACCCATTCTCGTCTACACGAGTGCGATCATTGAATGATTTAGGGAATTTCTTTGAGCACCTGTTGTGATCCATACATGGAGATTTAGGATTAGCAGCACCACATGGTCCATGCAATATATATTCAACAACTGCCTCGTATAATCTAGGATATTTCTCCTTGTCAGGAATCTCAGCAATAATCCACTTGTCAATATCTTCAGGATTATGACCCTCATCCTGGCGGTTAAGAAAGAGAAGAATATGAGCATGCGGAAGGCCCCTCTTTTGAAACTCCACCGTGTATATAACTGCATGAATCAATTAACAAAATAAGAGGAACATGCTAATAAAAAAAATATAAATGACAAAACAAAAAGAGGAAAATAAATAATATTTAAAGATTTACTTACTTGCTTTTGGGGTGTCAAATACTTTGCCTTCCTTGAAATCTGCAATCGTCTGATTAAGCTTCATTCTAAATACCCTATTTAATACATCAGGCCTATCCTCAGGCCTAATGCCATATTTTTTACAGAATCTCGTAATCTTCGGCCATTTAGGATTACACGTAAATGTTATGAAAAGTGACGGATACCCAGTCCATTTACATATAGCGAGAGAATCCTGGTAATTTTGAGTCATCCACCGCTGTCCGCCGGTATAAGAGGATGTTAATATAACTCGTCTCCCAGATGCTTCGCCGGTATCTCCTCTTACCGATGCATCCGACAGATTTTTATAAGTTTCCATCCGAAGAGTAGGCTGATTATAATGTATCCATTGAAGCCTCTGTGTATCCATCATAACATATGCATCAACCATAAATTGCTGCAGCAACCGACCGCTTCTCATAAGCTGTGATCCTTCTCTTATCCTCTCCTGAAGTCGAAAAGATAAAAACTCTTTTATTGACAAACTTGATCTTTTTGCCCCGGGAGGTTTATTTCTCGAAATGTCTGTGAAATATCCATCTTCACCATATACAAATAACAGAGGATAATGTAGAGGAAGGTAAGATTTATCAAATTCATGAATATGTTTCAGAGCCCCATTCTGCTTTTCAATAACAATGTCCCTGACATCACCCGAATTATCAATATCACCTTCAATTATAGCAGTGACCTCTGAGGCTGTCGGCATATTAAACGGTTTTCCATCTCTACCCCGCTTTCCTATAAGCCTCAATTTAATATCTTTCTTCATTCCAGTATGTGCTCTGGCCATTCTGTACGTCTGTGCATAAGGGTTATGCACATCTATCATATTTTTCAAATCAGCAACAATTGACTCATCGAATGGAGAAGGCTTATCTTTATCCACCACAAGAAAACTGTCATTTAGCGACGGATTTTAGCGACGGACTCAATTCCGTCACTAACAGCGACAGATTAGTGAGGGAATAGTGAGGGATAAAAAATAAAAAAAATAAAGCTAAAAACGACAACTTTAACGACGGATTTAACGACGGACAATTTTCCCTCACTATTTCGTCATAAAAGTGGCGCCAAAAAATTGCGCCTTTTTTTGCCGACGGTTTACCGACGGATTAGCGAGGGATTGCA